>BRDA01005119.1:0-26151 GCA_036984385.1 Crenuchus spilurus
ACAATTGGTAAGTATCTGTAGGAGTGTCATTAAAATCACTTACCTGCTCGCTGTGTAAGCTACTTACTTGATGTTTGTAGTAGTATGGTGCAGGTAAACAGGTAAACATACATGTTTCCTTTGTAAATGTCACATTACTTCGGATGTTTTCATGCCCAGCACTTCATTACAAATAACACACTGAGGTTTAATTGTTTTAAATTTTATTTATTACAAACTGTCCACGACCCACCCAGAATGTATCTGCGACCCACTTTTGGGTCGCAACCCACCAGTTGAGAATCGCTGCTGTAGACTGAGATTGTTACCACTGCTGGTAGACCTGTATGACTGTACTCTTCCATACACCTGCACATTCAGCTACTTCCTTCACACTCTGACCTTTAACACCCAAATATAATAACCATCCAGGTATCATTAACATCTGCTTTGTGACCAATTTTCCACACATTTCTACACTGTACCATTTGTTCTCAATCTATCAATTCTGTCACACAAACAGGTATTTATATGGTGGTCAGTGTTCTCTTTTATGCTGTGGTGTGTTGGGGAGGCAGCATTAACAAAAGAGACACAGCACGGCTTGACAGGCTGGTGAGGAAAGCAGGTTCTGTGCTGGGTAAAGAACTGGAGTCTGTTACATCAGTAGCAGAGCGAAGGGCCCTCAGTAAGCTGCTGAATATTATGGACAATGTTCATCACCCTCTGTACAGCGCCATCATCAGTCAGAGGAGCTCTTTCAGCAGCAGACTGCTGTCTCAGCCCTGCTCCACGGACAGATTCAGGAAGTCTTTTGTGCCCCATGCAATAAGACTGTACAACTCCTCAAAGTTCAGTAAAACAAGTACTCTAACACTTCAGTACCTGAACAGGTCCCCCCCTCTACACCTCTCACCTGTGAACTTTTACAATACCCATGTTTTCCATTACACCACTTGTGTTTGCGTATTTGCACTGCCATATTTAACTATTTAATTAACATGCTTTAATCTTGCACATTCACTGTATCCCTCCTGCACTGATAACTCTATGCTTGTTACATAATTTATCTGCATTACATCCCTCCGTTTATGTTTATGTAACACAGAGTTCAGCACATTTCCATACACCTACAGGCTGTAATTGTTTTAACTTATACTGTACTGAAAAGTTGCACTGTTTCAATTACTATTCTTTATTTCATATATATTGTCTTTGTAATTTCTTTTGTAATTTTTTTATTTTTATTTTTTTTACTTTTTAATCTGTTATTTTTATCCTTATCTCTAGTGTAATCTTTTATATCATATCTATTTATAACCTTATGTACCTTGTGAAATTGCTACTGGATGCCTTGAATTTCCCCTCGGGGATCAATAAAGTATCTATCTCTCTATCTCTCTATCTTATAGCCTGATCATCTTCATGTAGCACTAACTGCAGGAGCCTGAAGTTACTACCACCTTACACTGTGACTAATTTTTTGACACAGGAGCTTACTACTACTCCCAGAAAGTCAGGGATATTTGGCTTTCAGGTGAAATTTCAAGATGAACCTAAAATGCGCTCTAACCTTTACAGGAGAAGTGACTGTCTCTAAACTTTTGACTGCACATGTCCAGCTGCTCAGTGTTTCAGTACTTTTTGTACAACTTGCTTCTCTAACAAACAGCTTTACAGCAAAATTCACAAACAGCTGTTTGATCCATGATTCCACCAATAACATTCCTGGTTCAGTTAGAATTGGTATTTAAACTCCTCCTCATCAGGCTGTTCACATTCTGACATCATCACAGTGAGACCACACCTAACACCTGATCAACAGTACCTCACCACTGTGAGGCTTCAGACAGGATGTTCTCAGACAGAAGTGAGCACTGAGCTTAGAGTGTCACACAGTGTCATCAGCAGGTTGTAACAGAGATACAGAGAGACTGGAAGAGTCACAGAAAGGCACAGAAGTGAACGTCCTTTGGCCACATCCCACACTGATGCCTGCTTCATTGTGAACAGTGCCCTGCAGAACCAGGTGATGATGCCACACAACTCCAGACACATTTAAGGGAGGTGAGAGGCACCAAGTGTCACGTCAGACCATTCAAAACCGTTTACATCAGCGTGGGCTGTGTGCTAAACGACCTGCAAGGCATCGTCTCGCATGGGTCACATGAGGATTTATGCTGGACGAGGGACCAGTGGGCCTCAGTGCTGTTTACTGATGAAAGTCGATTCACACTGAGCAGAAATGATGTGAAGTATAATAATGACGCTGTGCATCAGTCACCTCAGTCAGCAGACGGGTCTTTGGTGGTGATGGTGTTTGTTCTGTTACACTCAATGTGACCCCATGTCCTATATTGAAAAGTGTGGAAAAAAAAAAGTGTGAAATCATATTGCTACTCAAAATGGGGATAAATGAGAGGATGGCTTTGGATTGGGAGAGACACACTATGCTTTGCTTGCCTCATGAGAAAAAAACACTACCGTACTTTCTTCTATTTACTAATTGGCTCAACTTAGCAAAGTGAGCAAACCTGCACCCCCTAAAGGCATTAATCCAGTCATTGTGCCTCTGCATGAACAACACAGGCCTCATTTCATCTTCATGGATGATGATGCTCCAGCTCATCAAGGTCACATCATTAGCACTTTCTCCAGACCTGAATCCCTCAGAAAACCTGAGATCAGCTGAGTCGTCGTGTAGAGGCTCATAACTCTGTACCCCAGAACCTCAATGACCTGAGAGCCACCCTTCAAGAAGGGTGTGATGTCATGTCTCAGCAGACAATAACTGGACTGTGAACAGTATGATATGTCATTGTCTGTAATTGATGCTCAAGGGCACATGACACGTTATTGAGACATTGACATTGTTGGTTGGGGTCCAACCACCACTGTTTACTTTTGTTTCAGTAAATAGTTTGAGAGGAAATCACCACTGCAGGCTTCTACAAGGATACAAGGATACAAGGAAGCTTTATTGTCATTCGCATCACATGTGGTACATGAGGTGGAACGAAATTGCATTCTCAAGGTCCCAGTTTTACTCAGTGTAGCAGCTTAATATAAATATAGGTTAAATAGGAGTATTTGTGGGTATATACAGATATGCAGATAAAATAGACTTTACATGTAAATATAGACTGTACACTATGCATAGCAGTATGTCATATCAGCAGCAGTTGGACTGTACAATGTTCAGAGTATTGAGCATGGCGTGGGGAGATTAGCAGCGGTTTATGAATGAGTGGTTAAAGAATAAATATTGCAGCATACAGTTAAGTTAAAGTGACAAAGTGTAATAAAGTGTCAGTGCGGTGAGTGTGTTCTTAAGTGGAGTTCAAGAGTCTGACAGCCTCACAGATGAAGCTATTCTTCAATCTGGTGGTTCTGCACTTTATGGACCGCAGCCTCCTGCCAGAGGGGAGCGGGACAAAAAGTGAGTGTGCTGGGTGGGTGGGGTCCTTCATGATGCCGGTGGCCCTTTTCCTGCATCTAGAGGTGTAGATGTCCGTGGTGGTAGGGAGGCTGGCTCCGATGGTCTTCTGTGCAGCTTTCACCACCCTCTGCAGAGATTTCCTGTCTGCAGCAGAGCAGCTGCCATGCCACACAGTGATGCTCGAGCACAAGAGGCTCTCCACCATGCATCTGTAGAACGATCTGAGTACTGAGGTTCCGAGACCAGCTCGCCTCAGCCGTCTGAGGAAGTAGAGCCGCTGATGTGCCTTCTTAACCAGACTGGAAGTGTTGTTGCTCCAGGTGAGGTTGTCACTCAGGTGTACACCCAAGTACCTGTAGCTGGGGACCACTTCCACCTCAGATCCTCCGACGTGCAGGGGGGTGGGGGGTGGGCACGCTGGCTTCTTCTGAAGTCCACAATCATCTCCTTTGTCTTTTTCACATTGATGCAGAGGTTGTTTTCTCTGCACCAGCCCTCCAGGTGTTTCACTTCCTGCCTGTAGCCAGACTCATCATACTTAAATGTCCTACTTTCATAAAATAATATCACTGCAGTGTGAACTTTTTATGCTTTTCATAAATTTCACCTGAAAGCCAAATATCCCAAACTTTTTGAGAGTAGTGTATGTAATGGGGTGCTCACAGTGTCCCCCCTCCCTCTCAGACCTAAGGTGGCCCCACGGTTTTCTCTACACCACATCAAAACAGAATCTTTCCTGAGATGTACAGTAAATGTGAACATGTGTCATCATTAGTAGTCCTCACTGCAGATTGATTGAGACTCCTGCAGCTACAGCTGATTTCTGTGAAGCTGTATTGACTTGTTTGCTCTGGGCACACAGTAAGACCTACAATGCTGCATTAACAGACAGCTCATCTCTGCCTAAAATCTTTATGTACATACATCAGAGTATATGCGCGGGATGAAGCACTCTGTCCATTTTACGTAAAAAGGTTTGCGTCAGCAAAAGCCACTTAATTCTTCTTTTTGGATTCAATCTGTCAATAACAGTATTACTGACGCATAACAAGATCTATAAACACTTATTTTTGGTGCTTTTGTATTGATACGCAGGTCTTGCCGGTTGCAGTTTTGTAACCGCTTGTTTTAGAAGAGTGAGAGGATGGTTCATATTGATTTACTGACCTTCTAAAGGTCAGGTGAGGGATTTACAGTCAGTGATGTTAGATTATTGTGGTAACATCACTCTTTGTTTATAGTCTTCCTTCCGATCAGGAGTTGTCTATATAAATCAGACTAAAGCTGAGCAGGTGTTAAGGCTCTGCCAACCTGACGTGTTGGTGTTTTTGTACTTTTCAGGTAAATCAGACAGTTATAAGGCAAAAATAATTAAATTTGACTCGTTTTTTGGGGTGTGATGTCACAACCCCTTGGGTGATCTATACAAGCTATGGGTTGAAGCTGACTTTGTTGACTTTACTGAAGAATTGCTTCTCTCCTCAGGCATGGCTGCTACATTTCTAGTGTTCACCATCATGATGGCTCTGGTGCAGGTCTGCGGAAGCTTGCCGCTCTCTCAGAAAAGAGTGGAGGAAGACACGAGGGGGCTCCACCTGGGCTCTGCTACCTCCAACCGTCTGGAGAAAGCACTTGAACCCAGGGCTACGAGGACAGAGCGGCTGGCAGAGGGTCAGCGTGAGGTCATCTCCAAACAGATTCTTCGAGCTCTCTCAGGTAAGGGCGGGGAGGACGGGGGGATGACTCAGATGACAAACAGTTGTTGATTTATTTACTTTATTTCTTATGTCCTCTGTACACAGGGACTGTATTCAAAATCAAATACTACTAGAACTAAATAGTACAGAATGGCCCGGGACACCAAAGATGTCATGTGACAGGGTTTACTGCATGTATAAATAAGTGAGCACACCAGTCAGTTGTAGCAGAGTGTGAAACCATCATCATGGACAAATGATGTGATGTGACTGATGTCCATGATAGTGCTTTAATATGACTACAGATCTACCAAAGCAGGAAAAACAGCAACATTAATATAGAATACTTATTGAACCATAATAATTTACACTAATCAGCCATAACATTAACACCACTCACAGATGAAGAGATGAACACAATCTCGTAACAGAGGTCCATCTGAGATATATGAGATGGTGAGAGAATTGCTTGTTCTCGTTCATCACATGTCGGATGCTGGAGGAAAATATACAAGTGTGCATACCTGAGGCACATTGACAGTGACGAGATAGTTATGGACAGACTGGGTTAGAACATCTATTGTGAGGTTCTCCCAGTCAGCAGTGGTCAGTTTACTGAAAGTGGCCTCCAAATTCACCAGATCTTCATCTGATCATCTGTAGGATAATATGTTAGACCTGTGGAGGCATGTACAGGACTTGTTGCTAACATCTGGAAGATACCACTGGACACCTTCAGAGGTCTTATATCATAGCAAGTTGGTTTTAATGTTATGGCTGATGAGTGTATGTAAAACGATGGTGAAATTAAATCCTTACATAGGATTTAAATATTGGTTCCTGTACTCAAAGAGTGTATTATATGTTTTTAAGTGGTATCAGCCTTGTGTGCACTACTTTATATCGGACCAATTTGGGTGTAGAGGCCAATGTATTACACTATATAGTGAACAGTTAGTCATTTGTGCAATTATGTTGCATCCTCTCATGTCCTGATGTTTATTTTGACAGAGATCATTCAACGGGACGACTGCATTTCTGACTATCAGGGCTGGGTGGATTTTGGGCGTAGGAGCATGGACTAAGCCTTCATTAACCTGTTGTTCATTAAATGTATGTTTAATGCTCAAATGCCTCTTTTTTAAAGTAGTAAATTACTTTATGTTGTCAGTACAGGATAAATGTTTTTGCATTATTTTAAACTATTTCTATTAAAGCAATAAAATATATTCTCATAGGAAGGGAATCTTTAGATTAAGCCATATCAGAAACAAGACTAACATGCCTATTACAGAGCAAACGCTTTGTTTATTGGAAATATTCATTTACATATGCTACAGTACTGTACATAGCATTCATTTCAAACTGATATTTTAGAATTACTGAGAACTGTCCATTTAATCCTCAAAAAGCAATCGTGACAGAACATATTAAGACAAAAAGAAAAAAATACAATCATGACTCGGTGCTGGCCAACTTCATCATTTTCCTGTGTCAGATTGATTACAGAAGGAAGTTTACTGAAATGATCGTGTTGAGTTTGTCTATTTGTCTCATTTTGATGGGATGGAGGAAATGTCTCATCTTCATGACTTTCTCAAATCTCTACTGTATCTTCATAGTTTCTCCGATTTTCACAAATGCAAATTCACATTTAAATTCAGTTTATAATTCATTATTTACACCAACACGTCTCCGTAGCATAACTCACCAACAACTTCATCAAAAGTTCTTATTTGGATGATTTGTGTACATGTAAAATATTACACATTACAGAGAAAATGTCTAAAACTGTTGTCCAAACAATATCTGTCATATGACGATGTTGACTTTTACAAACCTATTACACAAATGGTTAAGATGTATGCGATAAATCTGATGCTCAATAAACTAAAGTGAACTGCAGTTACATCTACAGAACATTCATACAGAAAGCTGTGGAGTTAAATTTAAGCCAAAAAGTATATTTGTTAATTGTGTTTTAAAGGCATACATCAGCTTGTGAATGTCCATTTATTACAAAAAAGTGAGTTAAGTGTGTAATTGTGGAAACATTCAGCTTCATTTTCAGATTTTAGTCTTTCATCTACATTTTGTACTTTTTGTTCATTGAGATCAACTAGAATGTTGGTGTGTTCAGTTCAATTTGGCAATATAGTTACACTGCTGTCACAATCATGATGGTAAGCACTGACATTCTTCATATAAAAGTCCCTGTTTAATCAGCCAAGGACAAGGCTTTTATTTTGAAGAGAGTAACTCTAACAAGCAGAAAGTGCCTGTAGTGGCCAGCTTCACATACATTTCTAGGCCGAATGGTTAAGGTGCAACAACACCGTCAAAAGTTAATCTGAATGAACGAATCACATATGAAAGTTAAAATCAACTTACTATCATGTTCACAAACAAATACAGCCACAATTCAGACTTTAAAAAAATACAGACTTAATAGCACACATTACCATTTAAACACTATTAATCACTAGAACATATTAGCCCAGAGCTCACCATGACTGTGGTGGCAGTGCAACAATATTACTAAAAGTTTGTACGTTGCTGATCAAATAAACATAGCATGAGCTGAAGACTAGACAAAATACAAATTTGCAGATCTGAAAGTAGAGCTGAATGCACTTTTTTTGTGTTTGCATTGAAAAATGCCTTCAAACCACAGTTATACATAAATACAACTTTGGCTTGCATCTATCTCACAGAATGGCATCACTTAACAGTGTGCAGTGTAACTACTGATGGTTTTACAGATGCACCAGCATGCCAACAGTGAAAAAAGTTGCTGATGGATGGACTATCTTTTGAAATGGCATGTGTCATATAAACAGGCTTTACTAAAGTTAAACTGGAGCACACTGAATAAAGAAACACATGGATGAGGTATTTCAGTTGCTCCAATTAGGCTTGGGTTGACAGATGATGCCATTACATGTTGATGGTTGACGGACATGATGTTAAGCTAACATCGTGATGCTGTTCCCAACCAACGCAATGGGCATATCATTCCTCTGAGATAGTTGAGGTTTTCCGGTATGTCTCTGTAACTGATGTTCAGTTTTACTTTCACTTTCTTCGCTGGGAGCATTTGGCTACCTCTTTGTCAAACACACATACAGTAGCTGCATACACAATCACACATTTCTATTTGAATGCAGGCTTGTCTTTTCTTAGAGAAGAGTGCTTTTCAGTGAAGAAGTAATACTACGGTCATGGTGTGAATGCCGGCTCACCTTATATATTACTCTATAAAAAATATTGCAATAAACTTTTCAACATATAATGAATCGTATTTTAGAAACTACAGAAAATACACATTCCCAATGAGGTTAATCTCATTAGGATGATATTGTTCGGCTTATAAGCCTTTTATAATTATTGCCGGCCACCTTAAGTTGTACCTTTTTTAGCCACCTTTCTTCCATTAATAAGGAAAAAGCAGGTGATTAGGGGAGTATGGACTTTGTATGATCATAAACGTGCAAGAAATAGAGATATGGATGAGATTCTGTGGCTGAATCCGAGTGTGCAAATAGTGTCATGGTGCTAAAAGCTGGTCACAAGTGTGTACAGTATACCATCATACAGCAGTTCAACAGTGAGAACAACAATCACAAGTCTCTGGTCAATTCTATACAGCAGCTTCAAGTATTCTCTGAAGCACCTTTACAGTCTGTGTACAAGCATCATTTGTCCCAGTGCAACATGGGAGATGTAAATGGGTTCTAAAAAGCTGTTATATAAATCAGTGTGAAATGTCAAACTAGACAAACTGAACAATATGCTCAGAAGATCCAGCATTTCTAAAAGCAACATACGCACAGATTGTCTTAAAAACAGCCAATGAGCAGCCAATGAGCAGCCCATGAGCGGTCAAAATTCATCTTTTATATAAAGAATGATCAGATGTCACTGGAGCATCTGTAACGGTTCAGTGTATTTCTCCGTGCCAACACTAATAAATAACATTTAGTGGTCATATAAGCCAAGACACATGGTGACAGGATGAACCAGTATATATATATAGAATTAAAGACAGAAAGCTAACAGCAGCTTCTTTAAATAACAATGAAAGAACAGTTATTCCCTTTGAAGAGTGTTCAAAACACTAATTACAACATAAAACCATACCATATGTGTCTTCAAACATTAAAATGCCTTTAAGGTTGGATCTACAGATCCAAATTAGTCAGAAGGTTGTCGTCATTGCTCCCATCAGTTTATAACCAACAGTGCCAAGTCCTCATGTCCAAAGACGAACATGCAGCTGGATAAGAGACTGGATCTTCTCTATATGACACACTACATTGCTGCTACATCATATTCCAGCTTTCAGTGCTTTGCTGGAGGTTTGCTTGAATCTATGAATCCTCTGGCCACCACTTTATGAAGACCAAGGTTCTGAAGCTTCTCAACCAGGTTGAAGCTGAAAATGTTCTTCTTGGGTTTCTCCCCTCCATCTTTTTCTTTATTCTTTAAAGCTGGGCCGCTTGGAGGCTGTGCTGTGGCAGAAGGCATGCTGGGTTGAGCTAAAGCGGAGATACCTCGGTCTTCAAGCAGCCGGAGGAGACCTAGGGATGGTGTTGTAGACATGACGGTTCGGTGGAAGACACCGGAGTGCGTTGAGCACTGCTGAAGATCTGATGAGGTCTTTACATGCTCACAGCTCCCACAAGCGGACAGGTTGTGAGGGCGAAGGCTACGGAAACATGCCAACAAGAAAGAAAAGCCATTAGAAAACCATTAAAAGAGGCTGAGTCAAACTGTCAACAGCTGGGAGATACTATCTTCAGCCTATGATGCTGCAAATGATACAAATATTACATCAAACCAAAGAGAACGACGTCGCTGCTGTAAGAAAACTTAGCAGGAATAAGTGGTTTTAGCTTCGTCACCGTAAGATCTACTGGAAGCATTTGCTTATCAAATCATCTACTGGCTTCTAATTTCTAACCTCTACAGAATTCAAAAAGAATTTTCCTGTTTTCTTCTGCAGCGACAGTAACTGAGATTAGAGAGGTATACTAACTCTGAAAAGTTTGGATTCACCCAGAATACATTCTTTTATTTCAGAAGAAATGTCTTATTTCTAGCTGTTTGTTGACTCTGAAAAACTCCACATAAGCTTTTGTTCCAGATACTCAGTCTTCTACAGTAGGAGTGTGAGGTAGGACAGTGTCACCACTTGTTAGCTCAGTTTTGGTCTCTCCCACAAGTTACCTACAGTCAGTTTATAGACTTTAGTACAGCTGTTTACTCTCCATCAGACATTTAGTACAGATACATAAGAGTGGATACGGCAGAATAGCAGATATTAGTCCATAAACAACCTCAATAAACACTATTAATCACTAGAATAAGAGATATTAGTCCATAAACAATCTCAATAAACACTATTAATCACTAGAATAAGAGATATTAGTCCATAACCAACCTCAATAAACACTATTAATGACTATAATAAGAGAAATAGTGCATAATCATCCTCAATATACCACGTGAACAGTATCTGGAGCAGCAGCATTTGTGGATATTATCATAGTCAACATAAAAGGAAGTAGTAAAAGTATGTGTTCAATGTAACAGGTGATCCCAAACGTCTGCATGGTAGTGTAGATACAGTGAGTGATTAGGGAAAAGAAAGCATTAGTGCAGTTTCATGCTGATTAGTAAAGCATCTCTAAAAAGCTGGAGTTTGGCCTGAGGTTATAAAGTTCTACAGTTAGGAGGCTTCAGTGCCTTTCCAGCCACGGCTGCTGGGTCTTACTTTGTGGAGGTAGGTCAGATTACAGCTGCTGGAAGAGCCTTGAGCAGAGTTTCCTGTCACTGAGAGAGTACAGTGAGATTGGATGGAGGAAAAACAGAAAGCTGAAGACAAATGCTAAACCCCAACAGCTAGATAGATGGCAGAGCCCAGCCAACAGGTAGAGACTCTGTACAGCTTTACCTTTCTCATATTTTCTTAATTTGCTGTTGAATGAACAATTTCTCAGATTAGTTCTTACAGTGGGAGGAATCAGTTTGAGCAATAGTTGAGGAAAGAACATAAAGTGAAGATAAGTGGAGATGAGGATGATGGTGTGATGGGGAGGAATGGTATATAGAGGACCTAGTGATGTATAGAATGATGCAGTGGAGGACAATGGTGTCTTACCTAGTGGAGAAGGAGGAGAGCAGGATAGAGGGATGAATGGCCTGGCAGTTGGTGATGGTGTGGGTGGGACAGGTGTGGGGAAGGTTGGGGCCAGGTGTAATGACTGAGACAGACACACAAACACACTCACTAAAACACTGAAAACACAACATATAACCTGAACACATGACAGATGATTAAAAAAGCCTCTAGTTTAAAAAAGAAAGAAAGTAAAACTGCAAGAATGATGACGGATGCAGGAATGATGACCATTAAAGGCTCTTTCTCCCTAGTTTTTTTATTTTTATAGACCCAGGGTGGTTTATTATGTGAGTTCTAGAGCTCAGGAGTGGCCCAGAGAAACAGGCTCTGGTTCCTCCTGAAATCAGGGGTCTGACGTTTGGTTTGGAAGCTTTCTGCTCCTTACGCCCCATATGAAGTTATGAAGTTGTGTTTTGTGATGGCAGGACAGGATTGTTGGCACTGGGTAGGAGAGGGAACCTCACACTGATGTGGAGAGAAGGGTGCATTTAAGTGCAAATGGCCACAACTCATAAAAACTCTCAACTGTTACTGTATATTAAATATTTGAAAGTCACTGATTCATCTATAGCCCTACTAAAATCATTAATATTCTGGAATTTTATGGACTTGCTATCTCAAATGTGACAGATAAGATAAGAAAAGTGGTAGAGTTCACAACAGCTGTGTTTAAAGTTAAATTCTCCTCAGAATTGTGGCTGAAAGACCAAACTGACAGACAGGGACCAGTGGATGGTTTCACAGCTGAAAATCTCTTCACTTCCAGCTTCTAGAAGTCAACGCAGGTCCTTCATAAACAGTTTGTGAAAGAACTCTCCACAGACACCTGCAGAGCATCAACATGTGGAGCAGAGTGGAGCAAGAGACCTTCAGCCTTGTGTGCTGTCCACCACAGTTCTGAGGAGAACGTCCTGTAGACTGGCATTGTTAGCACTGCTGGTAGACCTGTATGACTGTACACTTCCATACACATGCACATTCAGCTACTTACAGCGCCATCTGCAGGAGCCGGAAGTTACTATCACCTTAAACACAATGTGTTTCCAACACTGCTATTGTAAACAGCACCATTTCAGATCAAAACACTCTCATTTGAGTTCTGCAGAAATTTTAAAAAAGAGGAATTCTCCGTTTAACCCTCTGAGGGTGTTTCAGACACTCTGATGTAGTCTGAGATGCTCTAACTTTTTACAAATGACACTCATCTACAATTATTTTCCCCAAAGTGTTACACAGGCTTTTGTTGAGCACAAACTCAGCAACAAGTGTCAAAACAGTAAGAGTGTCATAAATCTATATTCTGATTAAATCTGCTCTAAACTTAGACTTTCCAAAAACAATGTGCTGATATATTGTGAAAAAACACACTAAACATTCCTAGTCAAGACTTTTGAGCCCAGAACTGAATAAACAGAGGTGTTGGCTACACACTGCTCATTACAGTTTTTAGACATTGTATGTGGTTTTATTTCTAAAGCTTAACTAATGTGGGGTGACGTGTGTATCTCATTCAGTGGTTCCTAGACTGAATATTGAGATATTTTTTAACACTCTGGTATGAGCTCTTTGTTCAGGTTCACATTCCACGACCGGTAATCCACCAATGGAATGTCCGAAATTACCAAGTCATTATCATATTAATGACAGAAATGACAGATTGCATCATTTGATGGGAAAAAAAATCAAAGTTGTCTGACTCTCTGTGAACAATGTGTCTCTGCTTATTTAAGCTCCTCTCACAAATATCTAAATATATACTGTACAGTGGTACCTTGAGATACGAGTTTAATTCGTTCTGTAACAGAGCTCGTAAGTCAGTCAACTCGTATATCAAACAAATTTCTCCCATTTAAAATAACTGAAATAGATTTAATCCGTCCCAGTCCTGTGAAACATCCCCAAACAATCCTAAATTATGGACAAAAAGACATGTTTTGAATTAAGAAACACACATATATACTTTACAATGCATAACAAAATATTTCAATTTCAGATTTCAATAAATATTAGTGTAAAATAAGTTTTGGGGAATTCTCACTGTAGCATTTAAAACTCGTGGGGAATTCAATGCGTGCGGCACTGTGTATTACAGATCTCTGTATTACATATCTCTTCTCCCACTTCACTTCGGTGTGTGACTGCTGCTAAGAAATTCAGCAACTGGCTGAAGAATGGGATACCATGGTTTGTTGTAAGAATTGTAATTGTTGAAAGAAAGACATAAGAAGCACTTCTTATGTTTTTTTTCCCAACAATAGTTTTCTTCTCGTCACTCTTTCATAATGGCCATTTTTGTGGAGTGCAGACTTATAGTTGCCCTGTGTACAGATTCTCCCACCTGAGCTGTGGATTTCTGCACTCCTCCAGAGTGACCATGAGCCTCTTGGCTGCATCTCTGACCAGTGCTCTGCTTGCTCAATCTGTCAGTTTAGGTGGACGGCCATGTATTGGTAGGTTTGCAGATCAGTTCACTAGTGTTCTCTAACAAACCACAGAGGCCTTCACAGAACAGGTGTATTTATACTGAGACTAAATTACACACAGCTGGCCTCTATTAACTAATTAAGTGACTTCTGAAGGTAACTGATTGCACTGAATTTTGTTTAGAGGTATCAGAGTACAGGGGTTGAATACTTATTGACTTCACACTTTTAAGATTTTTATTTGATTAAAATTTTTAAAACCATGTATCATTTTCATTCCACTTCACAATTATGTGGTACGTTGTGTTGGTCTATCATTTAAAATCTCAATAAAATACATTTACGTTTGTGGTTGTAAGGTGACAAAATGTGAAAAAGTTCAAGGGGTATGAATACTTTCTGGACCCACTGTATGTTATTAAAATGAAAAAAAATTTAAGAGTTTAAAACATTTTTACAATCAAATTTTTTACATAATTACTATATGTATATTATTAAAATTAAATAGGTTTTTTCAAATTTTTCAAAAAGTATGCAAGAAGGAGGACAGCATGAGATTGGACTTGATTCTGAGAGTAACACATGAGAAAGAATGACATGCAGGTGTTGTGCTGCCCATACTGGACCTTTGCGCCAACGCGCCAACTAGCAGCAGTCACTCGTTCCTTGAAATTTCACTCGGATCTCGAACAAAAATACGGATGCAGTCGCAGCTCCTATCTTAAGAAATTTGTATGTTGGTCTGCTCATATCCCAAGGTACCTCTGCATTTTAATTCAAGCTATACACACACACATTTATATTTGAAAAGTAGACCCTTTACATTTTCAAAGGTATGTTTAGTTTTGTTTCTAGGATAAAATCTCAAAGAGTTATATAAGTGATTTTGTGGAATTTTGTTATTATGTTGCCAGCGGGAACGCTGACTAGAGGGTTAAATAGTAAAGCAAAGAAAGCTGATGCTGATTGGTCTACATGGTAGAATCAGTCTATGGTATTTTAGATATGAATCTCAACTTTTCAAACCAAGATCCAAACTTTCGCAGTTACTTAATTAATTATGAGCTGAAATAAAGGACTGTGGTCTCTTACCCATAACGTGATGAGAGGGAATGGGGAGGTTGGACATATCGGGTTCGTCCTCCTCGAGGTCATTGAGGCTATAAACATGCTGGAGGTCCACATCCAGCTCCCTGAAGTCTTTGGTAAGGATGCCCGGACGTGGGTGCAGGATACCTCCCAGGTTGGGCTTAGCTAGCTGCTGCCAGTGGTGCAGAGTGACCGAGCCTGCAGTATAGAAACAAAACTTTGTAAATAAATAATTGAAATGCTCATGCATTTGTGCCTGAAGCATTTGTATGAGTCTCCTCACCCTCCAGCGGTTTGACTATCTGCAGCCGTTCAGGCAGGTAGGAGCGGGAGCTGGAAGAGCCAGAAGAATGCTGGGAGCTTCCTGAGTAGTTGGTTCCGGTGGAGGCCAGGCTATCGTTGGGTGTAAGGAAGCCACTGGATCCGCCTGCACTGCCACTCCCGCTGCCACTCCCGCTGCCACCCAGAGCCCTCAGCTTCCTCTCACGCTCCACATCGAAGAACGGCCGCTCAGACGAGTGGCTCTCCTGCCGTGCAGAGAGTGAACGCAGAGCCGCCTCCAAATCCTGACCACCTGGAGTGCCCGGCTGACCCAGACGCTTTGACTCCACACAGCTGCACAACCACAACAAATACGACATTATTATTTAAAGTTTACAACTAATTTCCTAATATCTGAATGTCCTGATATACCGGTATTGAAAATAACTTTGAGATTTACAAAATGAAGTACTGGTATTGTGGTAATAAAATACATATATGATCTCTTTTAAACCAGGATTCCCTGATGTTTCAGTCAATCGGTTTTAAGTAAAAAAAAAAAAGTTTTGCTGTAAACATAAAGTTGAAAACAGTGTGGAGGAGTTCTGTAAAGTTGTTTGGTGATGTAACGGAAGTTCTGAGTCAGAGAACCAGCTCAGCTGAATGAAGCATGTGTAACAGCAGATGTTTAAGGAAAGTTTGAGGCTTCTTTAAAGCTGTGAGCTGAGTGAGAACATTCTGCTGTATTATAAGCCAAAGCTGAGAGTCATGCTGGACTTACTCTTAATTTTTTAAAGCTGTGGGTTACAGTGTCCAAACTTTTCAACATATCTAATAATTCTTATTTTATTGCAATGCAATTTTGATTTTGTAATTGCATTTTAGTTTGATTTAATGTTATATCATTTAATCATTTATTTACCAATTTTCATGTTTGTTTTTAATTAAACAAATTATTCTGTAATTTATCTGATAAACTTTTTATCTCTTTCTTTGTGTTAAAACACCCTGTGAAGCACCAGGAGCTGCATTTATGTATGAAAGGTGCAATCTAAGTAAAGATTATTATTATTATTATTATTATGTAGGGAATGTACATTGACTGTTCTTCTACTGCACAATTTATAATAATAAGAATAATAAAATAATACGTTGTGTAATTGTTCTTTTCATACGAGTCTGTACAATTATGGTTACTAACTCTTCACCTCACTTCACACATATGTTGAATGCAGTTCATTTGCCAAAAAAAGAGACAAATCACAACAAGTTGTAAATGAAAATAAATGAAATAATGTTCTAGAAAACTTATTAATTTACACAGGTATTATTTAATCAGGAATTCTACTAAAACATATACAGGCCTGGCGTTCATACAGACCTCTGCTCCTGTGATGGTGTTGAAGAGGCAAGTTTATCCTCGAGGTTGAGGCTGACTGAGTCAGAGCCGTAGTAGCTGGTGCGTGGTGTGCTGGTTCGACTGGAGCGTGAGGAGGCGGAATTGGACCCTGGAACTTGTGGGGATTGACAGCGAGAACGCAGCCGAGAAGCATGATTGGCCACCTTAACTGTCTCAAACACACGCCATGGGTGGGCCCTATCGAGACCAAAACACAATCAATATTATAAATATTATTATTATATATTAATATTAAAATATATTATATAAATACTATAAATAAGGTAAAAAAATGTTCATTCAAACCTATGATGTTATACATATAAACAGTCTATACAGTAGAATATGAAAAATTAGTCCATAAACAAGTTGGCTCTTTCTAAATAAGCTGTCAAAGCTCCATGTGTGTGACTGACTTGTACTCGGATGGAGCAGGGCTGTCCAGGCCTTTGCGGAAGGTTCCTTCGATCTCAGCAGCGAGTGAGTCCATGGGGAACACAGCAGCCAGTGAGCTGTAGCGCTGTACGGTGCTGTTGGGCAGGCTCTTATTGCGCAGGTTCTTCATGTCATCTCTGGCCTCACGCAGCATGTCTTCACATTCTGAGTACCTCTCCTGCAGCTCCTTCAACTACAGCCAGGGGGAGACAGAGGACACAGTCAAGCATGAACTTGGGCTCACAAATAAGCCATAAAGTTTTATCACAGCTGATACAGTGATCAGGGTAATGTAGCAGAAAGGAGGGCAGGTCAGACCTCTGTTTTGAGCTGGGACTGGCTTTCCCGCGAAGCGTTCAGGTGCTGGGTCAGTTCCTCATTCTCTCTGATGAGCTGCAGACAGCCCAGAAATACAAAACAAGTACTTTAATCTTACTCCCTTCATTCATCCACTCATTTACTCTACGTGTTTACTCATTTATTTATTCAGCAGCAATAAGTCATACAATTATATCAGTATTAAACACACAGATCAGGGTTTAAAATCAAATCCAGACCTTTTAATATCATTTTAGGTCTCAACAACAGAAAAATAACACAGTAAACTTAAATAATGAATTATTTAATACTTATATTCCAAACAGCTTAAATATACGTTTTTAGACAGGGGTCTTTAGGCATCACCTTCAGTTAAAAAAAATAACCTTTATAACAGTTTATATGATCTCTGTGTACTTTGTTAATCTCCTTTTTACTCTGTTCTTCAATGGTCAGGACCCCCACAAAGCAGGTGGATCATTCTCAGTGGCAGTGATGTGGTGGTGGTGTGTTAGTGTGTGAGCTGCTGGAGATGTTAAACACTGTGTCACTCACTGTTCACTCTATTAGACACACCTACCTTCCTGGTCCACCTTGTAGATGTAAAGTCAGAGACAGGAGCTCAGCACAGTGTGTGTTGGTCCTCTAGTCCTTCACTGGTGACACTGTTGGCTGGTTGGTCACTATTTTCACTCCAGTAGTGACACTGAGGTGTTTAAAAACATCAGCAGCTCTGACACACACCAACACACCACCACCACATCAGTGTCACTGAGAATGAGCCACCTGCTCTGTGGGAGTGCTGACCATTGTAGAACAGGACAAAATCTACAGAGAAACTGATGAACTACAACATATGTGTCAAACTCAAGGCTCGTGGGCCAAATGTGCCCGCCACGTCATTTTATGTGGCCCACGAGAGATTGTACGTGATTGTCTTAAAATAACTTTACTGTATGCTGCTAAAAAATGCACGTCGACCGTAAACTACATCTCCCATAATGCATTTCAGCGGTATCTCACCAGTAGCGGTGCTTTCAATGCGTCCGTGACGTCTGCAGTGCGTCCCAGTATAGCGGACCTGATTGAACTCAGGTGGTCTAGCTCAGCTTCACTCCGCCCACTTTTAAAACTCTTTCTCAGGAACACACACACACAGCTCATCATGAGCTCTAACCTCTCACACTGGCTCTACTCTGCACATTTTACCGCCAACTGAAGAGTGAAAACTTTCACTGATGACACTATCATCCAACTTCAACATAAAAGACCCTCCATAGTGACTAACTCAAATAAACCAATATTACTGCACAAAGGAAACAACAATAATACACTAAACTGTGTTACAAAATAAGGCAAATAATACAAAATAAATAAAAAGCAAGAGATTTTATGTGAAATGGGCAACAAAAAAATTTAATATATAATGTATTTTTCCCTTCTTTTCCCACACACACACGCTACACCAGCACTTCAGTTGGAGATAATTACACAAGGTGATGCCTCTTAACTTCTGGTTATCGAGTGGTCTGCATTGTTGTTTGTGGTTGTAGTAGTTGTGGGGAGAATTGCCAGCAGAAATAGATAGCGATAGCGATAGTGAGTGTTTTTAAGGTAATGAGAAATAACATACCATCACATCATATAACGTCAAAAGAAGTCTCTGATCTACTTGTGTGTTTTGAAGGACAGGCAGCATTACCTCACTGTTTTGTAAGATGATGCTTCTGTCATATGTTGTGACATAGTCCTGTTCCCCTTATACTGAATACATAATAAATACAGAAATAGATATCTAACAGCATAATAAGGTGTAGTTTCATTTATTTTTAATTATTTTGCATTTTGTTACATTCAAACTGTTAATCTGGCCCTTTGAGGCCAACCATTATGCTGATGTGGCCCTCTGTGAAAATGAGTTTGACACCCCTGTTCTACAGTCTGTAATTGTGAATGAGTGGAGATATAAGGACAGGTGGTTCTAATGTTGGGACTAATGTTGGGTTTCATGTTTATGAATCTCACCCCTTTACAGCGCTGCTGTAGATCCACAACCTGTCCCAGCAGAGAGCTGATCTCCTCCTGCTGCCGCAGTGAGTCCTCAACCTTCCGGGCCAGTTCCTCTGAGAGAACCACCACCTGCTTATTCACTGATGCTAGAGAGAGAGAAAGGCAGATACAGTGTTTACATTCTACCTGTCACAGGAATTCAACGTATTACTGCATGGACCTTAGGGTTTATGGGTAATCCTGGCTTACTTACAGAGCTCTTCAACACACACCATCATTAGCTGCTGTTCCTGCTCCTCATAGCTGGTGGTCTCTGACGTTAGCTCATTTGCCTAAGAGCACGAAGCAAGAAAAAAACAACTTAGAGTCAATCTCTGTAACTTATGTACACTCACTGGCCACTTCATTAGGTACCTTCACCTTGTATCTACACTCACTGGACACAGTGTTTAACATCTCCAGCAGC
Source organism: Crenuchus spilurus (assembly GCA_036984385.1). Classification (NCBI taxonomy): domain Eukaryota; kingdom Metazoa; phylum Chordata; class Actinopteri; order Characiformes; family Crenuchidae; genus Crenuchus; species Crenuchus spilurus. Next base: position 19,701 of record BRDA01005119.1, read on the forward strand.
TCACACACTAACTCACCACCACCACATCAGTATCACTGAGAATGATCCACCTGCTCTGTGGCGGTCCTGATCATTAAAGAAAAGGCTGAACGAGAAACAGATGGACATAATAATGCACCTGTATGGTCAGTGGAGCTACAATGGACAATGAGTGTATGTGTACCTAATGAAATGGCCAGTGACTATACTCTGCTGATATGCATCAGAGCATCCAGTTCTGGATACTGTGATAGTCTTCCTGTTCAGAACATACATAATCATTATCATTATTATTAAGTAGATACCATTTGAACTGTTTCTTTCCCAATTAATTGGTTCTTCTCATCATATGTCCATAGTAAGAGTGTGACAGTACACTCAGCTCACAATATGACTGATGCTGGATCATTATTCTCACAACATTGTAAATAAAATTCATGACTGATTCAGGAGTCATGATTGATTGATACTGGTTGTTTGTGAGCTTGAATTAACCAATTAACCAACAATGCCACTGCATTACAAACGCCATTATTAACTCTCTGGAGTCTGATGGTATTTCAGACACTCTGATGTAGTCTAACATGGCTTGACTTTTTTACAAATTACACACATCTAAAATTATTTTTCCCCAAAGTGTTACACAGGCTTTTGTTCAGCAACAACGGTGTCAAAACAGTAAGAGTGTCATAAATCTATATTCTGATTAAATCTGCTCTAAAATTAGACTTTCCAAAAACCTGTTTTCAGATGTACTGATATATTGTGAAAAAACACTCTAAACATTTCTGGCCAAGACTTTTGAGCTCAGAACTGAATAAACAGAGGTGTTGCATACACAATGGTCATTACAACTTTTAGAAATTGTATGTGGTTTTATTTCTAAAGCTTAACTAATGTGAGGTGACACTCTGTTTTCCTCAGCCACTAACCCTACATTGAATATTCATGACATGAAGTGTGAACACTCAGGGTGAGAGGTCTTTGTTCACGTGTGAGCCCTTTCACACAGTCTACGGGCGCTAATCCTCCAATGGTATGTATGGAATTACCATGTCATTATCATATGAATGACAGATCGCGTGTGTGTAATAGGCGTAGTGCTGTGACTCGTGATGAAAAATGTGCACTTTGCTTATTTAAGCTCCTCTCACACATATCTAAAATATATTTAGATTCAAGCTAAATATTTTTGAAAAGTACTGTAGACCCTTTAAGGTTTCTGGAATATGTATCATTTTGTTTCTAGAATAACATCTCACAGAGTTATATGTGTGTTTTTGCTGGAATTTCGTTACTATCCCACCGGCGGGATGTCAATTCAATGTAAACTGACATCGTCACATTTTTGCATCGTGATATTTCAGTGACACATTGTTACACCTTTAGATAAAGTGTATTACTTTATGAACCCACTAAATCTGGTCATGAACCCGTTGAATGAGTCATGTCTGTGCTGTTTGTGTGTGACTATACTGACCTCAGTGCGCAGTTTGAGGTTCTCCTCCTCCAAACCCTTCAGCTTCTGTTGCAGGAAGTCATAATGGATGTAGTTACTGAGAGAAGTCGACGACTCGTTGCGTCTCATCCTGAAACATCAATGACATCCACTCTTAGAGCCACTTCAGCTGAGATTATGAACAAGTCACAGTGTGATCACTGTTCACACACGTGTATATACATAAGATCAGAATATTATGACCACTGTTGGTTTGGAATGACATCACAGATGCCACATTACAGAGTTTGCTGCACTTATAAATCAGTGAGCACACCAGTCAGTTGTAGCAAAGTGTAAAGCCATCTGCTTACATGATGTGACTGATGTACAAAAGGGCTGAAAATAGTGTACCAAGTGAAGCATGATATTGCTAATATCTGAGAAACCACTAAATTTGTGGGATGTTCTCGAGCTGCTGTAGTGAAGGTGACAGAGAATAGACTCCTTGTATATATTGAGTGCCTCCCAATGACATAACAGTGATGCCCCAAGGGCCACTGATGCCAGATGGGAAGGACAATGGGTGAGTAGTACAGATCAAAAGACACACCACAGTAGAGCAGTTAACCTCTATAATGAAAATGGAAGTGTCAGAGATCACCACTGAGTTATGTTTGAGCCTGTGAAGCAATAGCTGGTCTTAATGTGGACATAATACTCTGATATGACCGTGTATGTTGTACTCACGGCGAGCGTGACTCTGCAGCAGCTTCTATCTCCTCAGTGCTGGCATACAGATGCAGAAGATCATCTCGCATGGAGAGCTCATGACGCAGCTGAGCAATCTACACACACACACACACACACACACACACACACACACACACACACACACTTTCTCAAAATCACAGTGTGGACACCTAATGAAAAGTTTACATGTAAAGATTGATGGTTCAGTCTGTGCTTAAGCCTCCAGCCAGTAGCTGGCAGTGTTATAATCTATCTTCAGCTCTTAGACTCTTCAATACCAACGTAAACAATGTGATTATTAGCAAACATAGTAAAAATCTACAAATATAACTACTGTATTATGATATCACCACGCTTTTGTGTCTAAACACAAAAAAAAACATGGGGCCCTGAGTGGCTCAGTGGACTAAGACACGGACACTATGATCAGAGGATCATGAGTTTGCATCCTAGTCATGCTGCTTGCCATAGACAGCCAGCAATGTCCTCAGGCTCAGGCGTCTGCCAGCCAATCCATCAGACCTGGGGATCATATGCTTTTCTCCAAGGTACCCAGTGATGATGTTTAATCAGCAGTTCAGAAAGTCTGACTTCACATGCATCGGAGGAGGCTAGTCCTCACCCTCCTAGAGTCAGGGACATCGCAAGTGATTGGGAGAGTCCTAGTGGATGGTTGGGTCGGTTGGCTACTACTACACTGCGAGCAAAAAAATTTAAAAGAGAGATAAAAAAAGGCAAAAAATACCCTGACAAAACATTTGTTGACCTAAAGAGATCTCTCAATGCTTGATCTTCAGATTAGACTCGTCCACTCCAATGTGAACAAGTAACACAACACACCGCTGACAGGTTTCCGTAAATTAAGATTTAAAAAAATCAGAATATATCACTTTTGTAACGGTGGAGCGTGGAGGAGATGCAGAGGTGAGATCCCAAGGTGAGAGGTGATGATCGACAAAGGACTAGAGATGTAAGGAAGCTTAAAAAACACACATAATCACAGGGGGAAATAAACACACAGGGCTGAGGGATCACACGAGACAGATGCAACACACTAACCTGACAGGGAGACGTGACGGGGCGGGGACATGAGACATGACGTAGAATCCAACCAAAATGGGGAAAGAAAACACGGGTCGCGGCAAGGGCGGCCACGGTAGGGGGCAACTTTACTTACTACACTACAATATATTACATCATAACCTCTGTATCATGACATGTATCATATGGTCAGGTATTAGACAGTAAACATATATTGGCTGAAAAACATGAGGTAATGGAAAAAATGGACAAACTGTTGATTTACTGGTTTCCTGAAAAGTGCTGTAAAGCAATATCAGATGTCCTCTCTAACTGTACAGCTGTTATGTCATTAAAACCTGATCTGCTATCTGACATCAAAAACATTTCCCTGTTATACACTCACCTCTTCCTGTGCGATCTCCAGCTGTTCATCCAGAAGCCCATTACGTTCTGTCAGGGTTTTGTTCTGTTTGAGCAGTGATTGGCCGATTCGGGCCGCCAGTTCCAGATCCCGCTCTTTCTGCAGAGGAAAAGCATTTAATGCAAAAGTGAAAAATGGGCCGTATTGGTACGCCACATCATAATACATGTATATTACTACAGCACTGTGCAAAAGTCTTGGCATCCATTGAAAGTTATATTCATATGCATGAAAAACCAATAATAACTGTTCACTGTGTGAATATTATGAGCAGCCCTGGTGTGGAATGATCTGACATTTTCATGTTCAATATAGACATTAACTGGTCCACTGTAGGGTATCCATTGTACCACTCACCCAAGTCGTTAGCATCAATGGCTCATGGAGCACTACTGTTATGCTGTTGTATGAGAAGTCCATTCTCATTACATCTTCACTATGGCAGCTCTAGAACTTCCCACAAAGTTAGTGGTTTCTGAGATTCTACCACCCTATTATCAGCCCATTTGGACATCAGTCACATCACATCCATGATGATGGTTTTACACTCTGATACAACTGACTGGTGTGCTCAGTTATTTATATGTGCAGTAAACCCTGTCACATGACATCTGTGACATCCCATCCTGAGTTCATTCCAAACCAGGGGTGGTCATAGTGTTCTGATATGACTGTGTATGTATGGTAATGTGTTGGCCTTTGTTAATCTCTCCTAATGACAGTTTGGTGAATCAGTGCTTCATTGTTAAATCCAGTGTACTGGTGATGTATTAAATAAATCCATCAAATAAAACAAGAAATAACTGCTAGCTTTTTACTTTATTTGTGCTCATTTATTATACTGATTTATGGTGTTTTTACAAATAAACGCAGGTTTATTTCCCCAATAAGTGGTTTTAATCATGTTTAAGACTCCTGCACAGCATGTGTATCTTCTCTAGTTGTCTTGTGGGTTCTCACCTCTTCCAGCAGATGTGTAACTGCTTCGATGTCATGGTATGTCTTGGTGACTTGACCCACCCGTTCTGAGCACAACACTGTCGAGAAAGATGAACAGATATCACTGCATATACAGTTTCTAAAGCAATTTGGTAGTGTGTGTACAATAATGATAAAAAAGACTTTTGCATTTATTCATCTTGCTGCTCTTATTACTAAATGTTAAGGCTGTGTGAAAATATCATTACACTTCAGAATCACAATATTATGTTCTGTGATACTGTGTCAACAGTCTGGATTTTGAATTAACAGCATACATGTAAAGACTGGTGGTTCATTTTTTGTGTTGTTTACACCTCCATATACTAGATGGCTGGTGATCTATCTTCAGCCACTAGCCTTTTCAATTCCAACATAAACAAATAGCATAAGGTTGTACCACTAATGTTAACATTAGCAAACACAGCAGTTTTCCTAAAACGAGATGTAAAAATTCACAATATCACTACATACTGACTTTACGCCTGTATCATGATACACTGGTTCTTGCTAAAACACAGCCCTACAGAATAAGCAAATGACACATAAAACTCAACAAGACGTGATCAAATAAACAACATGAGCCCCATCACTGGTCAAATTTTAGCCATTTAATAGTTTACAAATAAGGATTGTTTTTTATTTTTATTTTGTGTTGTGTTGTGTTTAAAATCCCGACCACTAGATGGCAGTGTTGAAATCTATCTTCACTTATTAGACTCTTTCACTATAATGTAAACAAACAGCATAAGTGCACTATTAACATTAGAATTAGCAAACCTAGCTGCTCGGCTATATAAACTTCAAAATTTGATTACCTAAAATACTAAATCTCTTGTTGCTCAGTCCAAGCCAAATGTAAGTAAATGTTTATTTTCCTAGAACAAGCTTTACAATAAAACACAACCAAATATTAACAATACAGTACAATAACCACCACAATACACTCAAATACTCACCAGCATAATTCAAAATTTACAAAAAAATGAGAGAATAAAATTGTGTATTTAATAATTTTGAAAGAGTCTGAAACTCTCATATCAGTAGGAAGACTATGCCACAGGTTTGAGGTGCAAAAAAAACGGTTTGGTTTGGGGGGACAGCTAATAGCCCCTGGTTTGAGGACCTTAAAGTTCTGACATTATTAGGAGATAAAAGCTCAATGATGTACACTACCAATCAAAAGTTTTAGAACAGTTTTAGAAACTGTTATGTGCCCAGTTTGTCAGGGGTTCATCCTACAACAAGATAATGGATAAAAACATAAGTCCAATCTCTGCCAGAACTACCTCAGGAAAAAACAACAATATGGTCAGCTTGAAAACATGGAGTGGAGCAGTGTCTCCAGACTTAAACTCCATCCAGCTGATTTGGGATGAAGTGAAAAACAAAGCAAACCTACAAGTGGCAACATGTACAGTGTCCTCCATAATTATTGGCACCCCTAGTTAAAATGCGTTAAAAGCCTTAAAATAAATATTTTTTTATTACAGAAGCATAATCTCACTCTGAAAAAAAATAGAAAAAGCAACCTTCAACTCAAGTGGAAAAAAAAAATCCTGACTAAGAAATAATTATTTACCATAAAATTACCTGTTCCACAATTATTGGCATCGTTAACAATTTCTTGGAAATAAATGTATTTGAACCATTTATGTAATTTGTACTGTAGTTTATAAAGTGGATCAAAGTATCTAGGAACCTTTAATTAGTAATCCATCACTTCCTGTTTCCCTGGGGTATAAATATGGTGTTACACAGAGTCCTATTTCTCTTACTCACTCTTAAACATGGGAAAGACAAGAGAACACGCTATTCAAGTAAGGCAGATGTGTGTCGACCTTTATAAATCAAGCAAT
>BRDA01005120.1:0-11612 GCA_036984385.1 Crenuchus spilurus
TATATATATATATATATATATATATATATATATATATATATATATATATATATATATATATATATATATAATTACATTATTTAACAATTTAATTATATATATAATTACATTATTTAAAAATACAATTAAAAAAAATAAAAAAATTCCATGTCTATTATTTTTTATTTATTATTTAGATTTTTTAAAACATAAGCTTCACGTTTGCAGGCTGACTGTTAAATGGGGAGTGAAGTTTACCCTTTGGTTGGGAGGAACCATTCCTGTCCTGCCCTACACACACACACACACACACACACACACCACAGCACAGCACAGCACAGCACATTTGGAGACTGTGAGGAAGCTCATTTTCCTCCAGCAGCCTCAGGACTACAGATCAGCTCTGCAGCACTTCATCAGCTCAGCACAGGTACGACGTCAACACGTCTGCACGTCTGATTTCAGCACATGCGACTGTTTACAACGCTGTATCTCCTCTGTTAACTGTACTGAAGTGTGATGGTGGCATTTAAGCTCCCATATGTGGCGGTGTCTCCCCGTCAGCTCCGTTATTCAGCGAGTTTGTGTCTGCGGGACGGAGCTGAGTCCAGCCGGGCTGAGAACCGGAGCTGACGGCAGAGGGGCTGCGGGACAGAGAGGCTTTAGCTCAGCTAGCAGACACGTCAGCAACGGACGGAGCATCTGGCTGTGGCCTGGCACAACTTTTCTGTGAGAAAAAAGCAGAAGTCAGGAGATTTTGTGTTATTTTCAGTCACAAGAGACAGTTTGGTGAGACAGGAGAGAGCTGGTTAGCCCGCTATGTGGTTCTGTGGGTTCTTAAAGGAATAGTTCACCCAAAAGCATCTTTATTTTACTAGATGACTGCTGTCCACATTCAGCTAGTTTACACCTGGAGCTGTGAAGCTAACACACACTACAGCTCAGTGGGCACCTAAATAGCATAGACTTTCCTGTAGAAGTGCATTAAAACTTCTCTTAAACCTCTCTAACCACAGCCAGGAAGCTCTCACACACCACAGTTTAGGACACTTGAAATATTAACACAATTTCACTGCTACAGGCAGCCATGACAGTTTTTATTCATTTTGTATTATTCTCAGTAAGTCTACATTTAAAAAACATGGTTCTTTAAGGGTTCCTTAGTAAAGAAATGGTTTTAAATAGAATCTTGAACACTCAAAGTGGATAAAGGGTTCTTCACTTTGATTTTGAATGTGTTATAAATGGTTCTGTAAAGAACCTTTTTGAAAATGGTTCTATATAGCCCCAAAAAGGGTTCTACTGTAGTTATGTAGGTATAATTTCAAGCTTGTAATAATAGAGGAACCCTTTTTGCTGTTATAGAACCTTCTACAGCACATTCCTAATCAATTCGTGCAAAGATCTGGAAAATATCTAAATATGATTTATGGGTGGACCTCTCCTTTAAAGCCGTTAGACGCTGGTTTAGTTTCCTGTTCAGCTAAAGCTACCTGAGTGAAAACAGGCTGAGTATACATGTGCTGTGTGGAGAGCTGGGTTAGCTAATGAGTGTACAGTAGAGATGGGTGATACTCTCCCCTAATATCCCAATTTCAGTACAGATAATAACGTTAAAATTGGGATTTTTTTGTTGTTGTTGATTTTTAAAGATTTGTGTTCCTATATATAAATATATAACCCCAATTCCAAAAACGTATGCAAATAAATGTCAGTTGTTGAAAGTGAGACATTTGACCATTTCATGAAAAAAATATTATTTAGTACTTGATGGCAGCAACACCTCAAAGAGTCTTTGACAGGGCCATGTCTGCCATTGTGTAGCATCGCCTCTTCTTTTTTTCACATCTGGGAAGTGAGGAATCCAGGTACTGGAGTTTTGAGAGAGGACTTTTGCCCCATTCTTGTCTAATGTAGCTGCTCAACAGTCCTGCTTTTTTGATGGATTTTTCATTTCATGATGCGCAAAATGTGGTCTGGACATCCAACATTTTCAGAAAAAACATTAAAGAAGATATTTTCAGCTGAGGATCGATTTTTAAAAAGAAACTTCCGTATCGGTATTTCATTATCAAGCCGCCCGCCTCTAAAGTACAGTTTTTCAAGTAGGAGCTGAAGAAAAACGTCAACAGGAACGAGTATGATAGCTGATCTTGAATTATACATATCTGTGTTATGAAATGAAATGTGTTTCCTCGGTTTGCCAGCAAACTGTCCAGGAAACGGGGTTTGGTGTGATCAACCAGCTGGCAAGTCCACTACTTCAAAAGAGCAAACGTGTCTCTGTGTAGCCTGTCCCCTCGGTGTGAAACTGGCGGGATGCTGCTAGCCATTCATCCGCCTGTGGTTGATCCTGAGCGTGGGAGGTGTGAGGTCAGGCTCCATCACCAACCTTCTCATTGGCCTGGTCCTGAGGTGTGAATGTAAAGGCTGTTTAGGAGGATTTCAGCTGAGCACCACTGACTTTTCCTCCATCTGTGAATGAACTGGAAAAGAACCCAGACATCCTTCTCGTGATAACTAATCGTCTACTAATGCTCTCTGTATGACTCCAACTATCAGAACAGAAGTCTCATTTTTCCAAACCACTGGAACTTGAGTGCTATATCTGCCAGCAGTTCTTTAACTTCTTTAACTAAAAGGAATAGTTCACCCAGAATCATATTTAACCAATTTTCCCACTTATCTCAGATGTAGTTTGATCAGTCAGGACATGTTTGGAGTCCAACCTTTGCTCTCTTTACTATAAAACTACTATAAAGCTCTAATTCTGATGTGCTAATGCTAAAAGTCAATAGTCACCTAAATTGCCAGTTTGTTCTTTAAAAAAATACATAACTGATCCATTTCTTGTCGACTTCCTGAATACTCCCTTCTCAGTGTAGATGAGCCTGTGAATAGAACATCTAGACTTAACCTTGGAAATGAGAGTGGAGTCGGGGGGAGTCAACGGAAAAAGGAGTAAGGTTTCATTAGTCATAGCCAGAAAATGACTTATCTTATAGGATATTAAAGGTTATTATGTGGCAAGTAGAGCAGGGTCTGTTTCCTGGTAATAGATTGCGAGTGAGTGCTTGTTTCTGCTTTTGGTCACCTAACTGGACTACATTATGAATAATACTGGCAAGTATCTGTTTTGGCTGAGATTGTATTATGAAGTCCCCTGATGTGACTATTCATAGCTGGCTTGCTTCTGTCTGAATGCTGTCCAAATGTACTATGTGTCAATATGACATCTGCAAACACATTTAAATCAATGTCATTTTCACCTAATGTCCTACACTGGTAATTGCCCTTCTTTTTTAGCAAAGATCAATGGATCGTGCTGTTATGTCTTCCTGCACTGCTGATGAAAGACACGCATTCCTCAGCCTGATTGATTATTGTGTTTGTACTCTATGTCCAGCCCTCACTGTCCAAACTGTCTGCGAAGTATCATTATCTCATTCTTTTAAAATCGAGTCATTGTATAAACGCCACAAGGAGCTTATTCACTGAGCATCTCCAGTTGAGAGGGTGGTCTCAAAGCCTCTTCTGAGTTTACAGCAGAGTTTTTGAGTAGTTCTTGGCTGAGAACTCCAAACTGAAAGGGGAAAAATCCTGCAATATTTACTTGCTAATCTTGCTAAGCTGGCTAATCTACAACAGATGTATAACCTATGTTTATTGCAGAGCATGAGGCCACATCCATACAGTTGACATCACTTGGGTGAACCAAAGAGATATTTTTGAATGGGAGTTCCTTTTTTGGAAAGGAAATGATTTAAGGAATCATTTGAAAGCACAAACTATTAAACTCCGAAAGCATAAAGGCTTGTATGTGGATGTACACTTCAAGCTCTCACTTTCACAGGTGGATAACCATGGGCCTCGTAGAATGATTTACGGTAGTAATTAGGAATTAAATAATGACTAAGCTTACCTTATTACCAAATGTATCTGGACAGCCCTTCTAATGAGTGTATTAAGGTACTTTTTGGTGAATTCGTTGCAGATACTGAGGCAAAAATGGCTAGCTTGTATGGATCTCCATCAAAAAGCATTAACAAATAGAATGGAACATTTTAGAGTAGCCACATGTGAGTCAAAGGTATCAATGCCAAACATCATCTAGAGAAGTTTAAAGCCCACCAGTATTGGTCAGTGTTATCTAGAGTGATGTAGCTTCATCGCGTAACTTTGGGATGAGTTAGAGTGTTTGTAATCCAGAACGAATCATCCAATATCAGTTCCTGACCTCACCAATGTTGCTTTTGGATGATTGGATGTTGAATAAGCAAAAAATGTTATAAATAAAAATAAAATGTTAGGACAGGATAATATCATGTAGCCACTTATTATATTTCATGAATAATATGACTAATTCTGCTGTGGACCCCTCCCCTCGTTTATTCTCATAGGCCTTTGCCATTTCTGAACCACAGTTTAAGAGGCATTGTTGTAATTGAGCTGATGTAGCTCTTGATATGATTCTTGAGAAGGATCTCAGAGCTTATCCCTGAGTAATACCGACTCTGGGACTGTAATGATTATTTAATCTATGGAGCCAGAAGGGCACAATTTCCATTTTGCTGATCTTGTAAAGCAGTGTTTCACTCAGCCTTACCTCAGATGTTGTGCTCAAGATTTTTAATGAAGGTCTTGCAGACTAGTTAATGTGGGTTTGGAGGTAGTATGACTTTAACGGTAGTCTCGTTTCCATTGACCATGAAATATCGCAAATTAGAATTGCGAATAAAAATTTGCTTCATGGAAACACGACAATTTTGAAAAAACTCACGTTTTTTGATAAAAGTCTTTTGCGCTAAGATGAGGTGTTTTTTCAGTCGTATCGAAATTAGTTTATATCGCAAAAGTGTAATGGAAACACTCAAATGGACTTTTCACATTAAGGGAGTCATGTGGTCAACAACTGGACGTTTCTATTGGCAAAAAAGACGACGAAGAAGACAACAACAGAAAGTAAGAGGATGAAGATGACGCGGCATATATGGAATAACGAGGAGAATCCTTGGACAATGTGCAGCTGCTCCACTAGAGATCTCACAGCATCACAAAGTTCATTAAAAGTTGAGTGTGTCATTCTAAAATGTTGAATCCACAGCTCTTCTGTAAAATCATCGACTACAGTTTCCCAAAAACGCCGCATACGTAGCCGCTCCCAAGTATAAGGGGCTTGTCGCTCCAAAGCCACGATAAGTCGCCGTCTCCTCTGATGGCTGATGATGAGCACTAGTGCCGTGGTAGCAGTATGTATAAAGCTGAAGTATGTGTTTACATCCACTGCCGCCATGTTTGTAATGACTTATCGTGAGAACAAACATATTCACATGTGATTTTATAAAAGTATTTCACATTTAAAGGAAACACCGCAATTGCGAAACTTTTTTTGACAAAACAGAAAATCGATAAAGTTTTGATCAAAACTGCAATGGAAACGCGACTAGTGAGAGTTAATTAAACCTTTGAGCAGGTAATGAAACATTTGAGTGGGCTTTTACAGAAATGGGGGGCAGGTGGTTAGCGATCTGGTCTTGTGACTGGAAGGTTGCTGGCTTTTGACGAAGCCACCCTTTGAGACGAATTTTTCCCTCGATGACGATGATAAGCCGGAACAGTAGAATTCACTAAGCATTAACGTTCGTTTCAATTTTACGTCCAAGCAGCTTGACATTCTGTTATGTGTCTGCTGCTCTACTGCTCCTGTCTATGGCGGCTCCACCCCTCTCCCCAGATTGGTGCATCGGCGGGAACATCCCATCCAGTGGCTGCACTGTGGAGGTGGGTCTACAAAGTTGCAGTTGGGGAGAGAGAGAGCAGCTGAGAGTTTCAGTGTGTGCTTGTTTTCTTGAGAACTGAGTTTAGAAAGTCTCCTGAGTTGTGTGATACTGCTGCCCATTAGATCCTCCTCACCAGCACCGCCAACAGTTACACCGTAATCACGCAGCACAAGAGAAACGAGCATAAACTTCTCGCTGCTGCGCATGCGCGTCTGTCTGCTCTCACTTTTCTGCTCTGAAGTTTATTAATGAAAATTTTATATTGCGATAATTATCGAGATCGATCAATATTAAAAAAAAAATATCATGATACATTTTTTGGCCATATTGCCCAGCTCTAGCTCCAGTTCTAAACTAAGGAAGCAAAATTTGGGCTCTAAACATGTCTTGCTGGAATAACTACATCTGGGGAAGGTGGGCAAAATATGTAAATGTGACATCTTGATGAACCACTTTCATGCCATTAGAGCAGCACTTTTCACTCCTAAGTGTAGCCCGTCCTCTCAGTGGGAGACTCTGAAAGAAGGGTAGAGCACAGGGAAGCAGTTAATGAAAGAGTGGTGTGCCTTTGTGTGTGTGAAAGAGTGAGTAATTGACCTGCAGTGAGTCTGTGTTTGCTATGTTTGACCTAGGCACGCTTTGGGACTTCTTGTCGCTACCACAAGAAGAGTGCAGAGTGTGTGAGCAGAGTGTCCCTTGAAGTGAGAGTCTTTGGCTTCAGCTGCAGAGGAAAGGGCTGGTCAAACACCGCAGAGCCACTGGAAGATATTCCATGACTCATTGTTTTTAAAGTTCTTTCCCACTAGTTCACCAGAACTCCACAGAGACGCCAATGCTGTCTAGATCCAGGCTATTCACAACCTTGATAAATAACTTATTATGGTTATGTAATGTGAAGGGAGGATATTGAGACTGTAATCTTGCCCAAGGAGAACTTTGCACAAGTGTTATAACAAGTGTAGCGCTGCCTTTGTGTTTGCACGGTGCAGCTGTACACATTTTTGTTTTGCATAATGTATGATCACCATGTGTCATAGAAATGATACTTTAGTTGTAAAAAGCATTTGAAACAGCTGATCTGTTAACCTGACTGCAACATTTGAAGAATTTCATTCTAAAACATTACTTGTATCAATTTGGGATATAATAGGTTTTTGATTAAAGGTGAAATTGGTCAAAATATTTGGTGGCACGGTGGGTTGGTGATTATCACGTTCACCTCTCAGCGCTGAGGTCTTGGGTTCAAGTCCTCGTCTTGATGGAGTTTCCGTGTTCTCCCCCGTGTCTGCGTGGGTTTCCTCCCACAGTCCAAAAACATAGAGATTAGATGAATTGTCTACTCTAAAAATAACCCTGATGTGTGGATGATTGTGTATGTCTGTGTGTATGAATGTACAGTGGGGCAAAAAAGTATTTGGTCAGCCACTGATTGTGCAAATTGTCTTACTTAGAAAGATGAGAGAGGTCTGTAATGTTCATCATAGGTACACTTCAACTATGAGAGACAAAATGAGAATAAAATCCAGGAAATATCATTGTAGGATTTTTAAAGAATATAGTTGTAAATTATGGTGGAAAATAAGTATTTGGTCACCTACCAACCAGCAAGAATTGTCTCTCAGTGAGAATTGTCTCTTTTTTAAGAAGCCCTCCTATTCTGCACTCATTACCTGTATTAATTGCACCTGTTTGCACTTATGTCTATAAGCCACCTGTCCACACTCAATCAATGGGTCTCCCTAGTGCTCGATGCAGTTACCCAGGTGGACGGTTGCTTACGGTTGAGAATACGCTGTGTGTGATTGGCTGCCGTTTCTCGACATTGTGTGTGGTTGAGTTATAAGTGTGTAAATGGAGTGTGTTGGTTGTAAAGCGTCCTTGGGTTTGAGAAAGGCACTATATACAGGGGTTGGACAATGAAACTGAAACACCTGGTTTTAGACCACAATAATTGATTAGTAGGTGTAGGGCCTCCTTTTGCGGCCAATACAGCATCAATTCTTCTTGGGAATAACATATACAAGTCCTGCACAGTGGTCAGAGGGATTTTAAGCCATTCTTCTTGCAGGATAGTGACCAGGTCACTATGTGATGCTGGTGGAGGAAACCGTTTCCTGACTCGCTCCTCCAAAACACCCCAAAGTGGCTCAATAATATTTAGACACAAAGACTTGCTGTCTTGGTCACAGATGCGCCAGCAAGACATGCACCAACAATTTGTCCTCTTTTGAACTCTGGTATGTCACCATAATGTTGTGTGCATTGTAATATACTATATAACTGTGCTCTTACCTGCTAACTGAACCTTCACACTCTGCTCTTACTGGTGCAATGTGACATTAATGAAGATTGGCCACCAGACTGGTCCAATTTAGCCATGAAACCTCCCACACTAAAATGACAGCTGTTTCAGTTTCAACCCCTGTGAGTGTAACATTCATTCATTCAAAATATATAATTCTTGTGTGTGTAAGGCCCACTCTTAGCATATCTATGTCCTAGAACCTGAATAAAACTCCTCAGTTGCGATGATATCAAATTATCACCATACCATCAATGTAGATATTTTATCTGTATTAGTTGTAGTAGTTTATTTTTTTACATTATACACAGGCATATCAACATATTATGACCACGTCACGTGAGTTGGTGATCCCTGACACTTTCCTCATTGTTTCTGTGTTTATTATAGCGGTTAACTCTTCCACTGTGAGTGTTGATTGCTCTGTGCCACTTGCCAGAGTTGTTGTTCCCATTTGGATGGCCTTTGGGGCACCACTGTTATGCCATTTGGAGGCATTGAATGTACAAGATGTCAGTTCTCGGTACACCTTCACTACAGCCAGTTTCTGAAATGCTACCACACTTCGTCTGGTACCCTATTATAATGCCCATGACATCTGTTTTGCACTCTTCTGCTACTGTCACGTGGCATCTGTGATGTTGCTTTATGACAATATGTAAATATTCTACATTTCTGATTAAAGTGTCTTCAGACTAGAGCTGGGCGATATGGCCAAAAATGTCATCACGATAATTTTTTCTATATTGATCAATCTCGATAATTATCACGATATTTAATTTTTCGAACACTGTCATAGTTTTAAACAACATTTTTCTAAAAACATCAGACTAAATACATGAAATGTTACTATTTAAAATATTAAAATGTTGCCAGAACATAATACTGTAGTGTCCGGCTGGACGCGTTGAAAAGATGAACAAGAAAGACGTTTACAGTCGTCGCTTTATTGTTGAAACTTACAGTGACTGCTGTCGTCTGCAGCCACTCCAAAATAACAGGCTAGAGAGCCAAGCTAACAGGCTAATGCTAACACTCGGGCTGACACACACACACAGTGAGCCCCCCTCCCTCTCCTTCTCACACAAACAGACGAGCACATAGCTTGTCTTAAACACAACAGTTTTTGGCGGCGCTGGTGAGGAGGAGCTAACAAGCAGCAGTATTAGACTTATGAACTCACTGTCAAGCTGCATAAACGAACGTTAATGCTTATCAAATTCTATTGTCCTGACTTATCATTGTCATCGAGAGAAAAAGTATCGTGAAAAAAATCGGTATCGTTTTATTGCCCACTTCAAAGCACCCATATACCATTTTTTTTTCCCTGAAGCCCACTTTTGATTAAAAAAATCATAATTTATGTTTACATAACCATTTTCTAATCACACTTTATGCCTTAGTGTGCATAAGTGATTTCTGTAAATGATAATTGATCATCTGTAAACAATATGTAAATGATCTCTATTGTGATTGGCTGCTCTGTTTTTGTCTCATTCATACAGCAGTCCAACATTTGATTTCTGTGACCTGGTCTCTTTGAAGGTCAGTAGTAATGTGTGTGTCTACCATGTGTACGTACTGTATACTATCGTAATGTAGAGTGAATGTAATGAAGACTGATGTTTGAAAGGTTCAGTATAAGGGTAAGGGTCTGGCATCCCCCACTCATATCGTAATGGAAAAAAAACAGTGCTTGATAGGTTGCAAAGTGCATCCTTATGTAGATGAACAGCAACTGTATTAGTTGTAATTAAAAGTGATGAAAGCTGAATGCATGTGTTTGTTGCCTAATGAGTCATATATTACATACACCACAGCCATATGGAACGCATATGGATTGCTTGGTAACAGATGTGTTACCAAGATGTGATTATGCTCAAGGGAGAAATATGCATTGATAAGGATCTGCTATTGTTATTGTGCTGCACCCACCACCCTGTTGAAAATAGAAAGCAGTGTTGTAGTGACCAAAAGTGCCAAAAACAGAGGTTCATTTCTTGCTTTTCACATTCATCATCTTCTGCTGAATATTTTGCAAAATTTAAATAGATGTGAAACAGTCTAGCTGTTTATCTTCATAAAGGCAAATGTTGTAAACTGGCATTTTAATTTTATAGGCACTGGTTGTGCAATTTTTCAGTCTTTCCGTGCCACGTCATGTTTTGCAGAAAGCTGTTTGTTTAAACGTCTCCTTCTCTCCTTCCTCCTCACTTGAGATCATATTTCTTGGCAAGTTTAAAATGGTAATTAACATAGTGCTTGTGTGTGCTGATTCTTTGATCTCAGCCCCCTGAACTGATCAACTTTGTCACTGTCGTCTCTCGGTAGTCGTAGCTCCTTGATGGACGCTAATTACGTACAGACATGCTGAGCAGGTCAAAAGCAGCTCCACACTGAGGATCAGTCTGAGGAACAGCCTGGGCTGTAAGTCAAGCTCAATACTTTGAATTTTATAGGCTTCAGCTCTGCCTACATCATGATATATCGACCTGCTAGGTCTGCGTTCCACATCTCTGCCAAAGCCTTCGCTTTTTCCAAGCCGTTTCTTCTCTGCTCTCTTAACTGTTATCGTATGTTTTTGTTCGATCAGATTTTTAATCATATCTTCGCCAAAATGCACTGTGACGGGCTGCAGTGAGTTTAACGGGAGCATCGCGAATGACCTCATGAAATATCACCAGTTATTTAGAGTCGCTGGCATGTACAGATATGATCTTGAGTAATGATCAACTCTGCTGGCTTTTAAGATATACACTCTTAAAAAATGGTTCTTCAAGGTTTCTTTAGTAACAAAAATGGTTCTATATAGAACCAAAGGATCTATATAATGCATTGGGCAAGGGTTCTTCAGATCGATGAGGAATGTGCTGTAGATTGTTCTATATGATACATATCGTTACAATGTCAAGCTTATAATAATAGTAGAACCCTTTTTAAGAATAATAGAACCCTTTTTGATGCTATATATAGAACAATTTTTAAAACCATAGAACCATCTACAGCACTTCCTCATCAATCTAAAGAGTGTTTGTGGTTCTATCTAAAATCATTTTTGTTAATAAAGAGCCATCTCTTTTAAGAGTGTAGCATAGATGATGTCAGTACGCCTTGATATTCCAGCTCTAATTTTAAAGGAATGGTTCACTCAACTTTCCTAACATGTCATTGATCTGCCATCACATTTTAGTCCAAATTTTGCTTATTTAGTTTAGAAGTGGAGGATAAAGCTAATTAGAAACACTAGAACTCAGTTGTCACCTAATTAGAATGTTTACATTAAAATTTAACACCTAAACCTGCTCAAGACTTTTAAACCTTGGTTTAGGACACAACATGACTTTAATGCCCGTCATACATATGGAGGAGTCTTGTCCAGGATTAGTCTTCATCCAGCCCTGATTCTTTCTGAAGTGACTGACTTTAGCAATGAGCTTTTATTCATATTTATTGTTCGTTGTACAAACCGGATTCCAAAAAAGTTGGGACACTAAACAAATTGTGAATAAAAACTGAATGCAATGATGTGGAGGTGGCAAATGTCAATATTT
>BRDA01005120.1:11712-42737 GCA_036984385.1 Crenuchus spilurus
ATGGCCTTATCCCAACTTTTTTGGGATTTGTTGATGCCATGAAATTTTGAAACAACATATTTTTCCCTTAAAATGATACATTCTCTCAGTTTAACTTTTGCTCTGTGATTTGTTTTCTATTCTGAATAAAATATTAGATGTTGGCACCTCCACATCATTGTATTCAGTTTTTATTCACAATTTGTTTAGTGTCCCAACTTTTTTGGAATCCGGTTTGTAAGTTATACTGTGTCCTAGAACACACTGACTAGTCTGCGAGACCTTAATTAAGATCCAGATTAAGTGGGTGTGGAGAAACAGCTGGGCTTTAGTGTTTCTTTAGTGTTTGTTAGCAAGGTGTGCCTCTCATATTCAGTCATAAACTTAAAAAAGCTAAATTGGGACTGTGTATTTCTGTAGCTGTTGTGAATGTGATACACAGAAAAATAAGTTGAAATACAGTATAAACAATACAATAGACTATAAGGCCAGAATGACCACTTATAAGTCTTCTAAAAGTTACTGGCACATGGTTTGGAATACAACTCAATTAGTCAATCAAAATGTATTTATATAATGATAATTACAGATAATTAGAATAAAGAAAAAATAAAAAACTCAGTGTGAGCAAGCTGAAGGTGACAGTGACAAGGAATCATTCACTTTATACACATTCACATTTTCACTTTTCTTATTGAAATTATTCAAGAGTTAAAAAGATGTGAAATGGTGGGATGGTGAGCACGTGTGTGTGTGGAGCAGAAGCCTGGCACACTGATTTGTTATGTGGTATTTTCATTCTGAGAAAGTATTATTTCCTGCCTTCACAATGCTTTGATGACTGTGCCAATTGAATTACAGGCGTCTGAAAGCATTTCTACAGCACTGGGTCGTCACCTTACTTGTTACTCTATTCTACGAAAACCTGCTTTTGAGAAAAGGAAAACATTAGTAACCATGGACACTACCCCAACCCAGCAAAGGTAGAGGGTGACTCACATTTTGCCCAGAAGGGTTAGATTAGGGCCTCTTTTTTGGGGAAAGAAAGCCTGGGACAGTGATTGGTTATATGACTCAATTCAACTTTTAGATGTAATTACAATTTTCAGGCCCATTTACCTTTTCTATCCTCAAAATTACACATGGCTATATAGAGTACAGTGCTTGTCTTTTATTCAGTGTAATAGCACATATTCTGATTTGTTGATATGTTGATTTGTTGTTTGCCATCAACAGCTGGGGCCCAAGAGAGCTAAAATTGGCTGTGATCTCTCTGGGTGGGTAGATGGCACTCTCTCTCCCTATTACTTTCATATTGCAATGTCCGCTGGCTCAGGTGTCTACTGATTGGTTCATTCAGAGCTGGGAATTCTGTTCTTTCCTCCGAGTGTGTTGGCTCCCCAGTGACGGTGTATCGGCGGTAGTTCCAAAAGAGGTGGTGGCTGGCATCACATGCAACGGAGGAGGCTTGTGCTTGTCTTCACCCTCCTAGAGTCAGGGACATTGCAAAAGTGATGGGGAGAGGCCTAATGGTGGAGATGGGCTAATTGGCTACTACTACTTTGGGAAAGAGAGAAAATTGGGAAAAATTTAGAACTAAAATTATACAAACAAAAAGATTATTGAATTGAAATCCTCTGCAGTTCTGTAATACGATGTCTGTATCATGGTCATGTGCCTAGATTGAAAGAAGGTCTCACAAAGGAAAAATCACATGATGTCAAATCTTACAGATTAGACGTTTTTGATATTCTTGACTTTTCTTTATCCAGTTTGTTTCTGCTAACATGTCAGTTGCATCTTGTTGTTTTCGCTCTTTATCTTTAGCATGGTGTGAGGAATGCTCTGCAGAGGTGTGAAGACAGATGGAAACAAGAATGAAGGAAACTCTACCTTCATGAAAGGTCTTGAGAGTTCTAGCGATGAAGAAAAGTCAGTTTAGTGAAAGAAAACGTCTCACTAAAGCAGGTTTCCTCTGTTTTTGACTTTCTCCTTTGAGAAATCAGTGCTGGCCAGTCATATCTTCCACTCTTCTGCACTGTCTCTCACACAGGCTACTTTTCCCTCGAATCATGCACATCCTCAGGAAGAGCAGGTCGACCCCTGTGATGTCACAAAATAAACATTAAAGGGACGTCAATATGAAGAGAATCTCTGCATCTTAAGGGAAACTTTACAGCCGTCTCTGCAGCAGGTTTTATAACAGTGATTAGGTGTGGCTCAAATGGAAATGTTCTAAAGGACATGATGTACGTTATTGTTCTTTTTTTAGAAGGGAACACTTTTGTTAGCTGGGGGTTCTGAACTTTGGAGCACTCTTGCTGTTATAATGACTTTTTAACAGCACACTGTGTTTTCTTCTGGAATAATTGGAACTGGATACTTAAAAGGACTTTATAACTGGTAGGCATGGATGGAAGAGTGGGTGGTTGGGTAGATAAGTAGACAGCACACTTACTGAAGCATTAAGAAAGGACTTTGCAAATGTACATATATTGTCAGAAACAACATAATGTACAATACTCACATATAAATGTCAACCTTTGCAGTTTGCCCATATGAAATATGTTTTTTTCTCCATGTTTTGTGGGTATACAGCTGTTTAAGGCTCAAATAACTGACATCTTGTCACAGTTTACTTACTAATCCGACTCTGGGTCTTGGTCTTGGGGTGGGATTGTCTGCATGCCCGAATGTTTTTTTTTTTACAGCAATTATTTAAAATAAACGCAAAATTTTTACAAACCCATCAAATTACCAAAAAATGTGTAATATAACAACAAAAATGTAGGAGTTTATAGTTTTATGTACCAGATATAATGTTTTCAGGCTTACATTGCAAGATTTGTCGTTCATAAGGGGAAAAACACTTCTATTTGGAGTGCTCAGGTCTATTTGTTTGGGATTTATTAAAACTTCAGTTAAGGATTGTATCCACAAATCGACAATTTCCCAAAAATTAGTGGCACATAGTTTATTTTCTGCAAAATAAATGGCATTTCAAAATAGGTAGAAAAGAACATGAGTAGAAAAAGGGTTCTAACTTTCACATGACCCCTCCCTTTTGTATGATATGAGACAAAGACAGTAATGAGGTTCTGAATATAAGGAATACATGCTGGACACATAGAACCCCAGACTGTTAGTGATATTACATCATTATTCAAGGTTTATTTTACCAGAGAAATAAATATGAAAGTAAAGAAAACCAAAACTAAATGTCTGTTGATAGAATTTAATGGCAGAAATGCACTGTATGGGGATGTGTACAGTTTTGAGGCTGTGAATATGAGGTTTACTGTCTCTGGAGGTCTACAGGTTCACTGCTACACTGCACAGTGACATGAAAGGAGAATTTTTACACACAGTATAGTAGAGGTAGTCCTCAATAATCATAAATATTGTATTGTTGATGTACAGTTGTATACATATTTTGTAGATTGAATTGCACATTGGGCAGCACGGTGGCTTGGTGGTTAGCACTGGGGTCTTGGGTTCAAGTCCCCATCTGAGTTTCCATGTTCTCCCTGTGTCTGCATGGGTTTCCTCCCACAGTCCAAAAACATGGAGGTTAGATTGTCCGTGTGTGTGTGTGTGTGCTTGTGTGTGTACACCCAGAGATGGATTGCCGCCCTGTCCGAGGCTTAGTCGTGATAGTGTAATGCCCTGTCCTGCACCCAGTGAGGGGGTAGGAGACTAACCGCGCCCCCTGATAAGGATTAAGCCGGTGGGATAATGAATGGACGGATGGATAAATGAATTGCACATTTTCATTGCAATGCAAATTCTGTTAATTTGCAGAATGAACTTTGCATTAAAGTGTGAAGTGGTCTGTAAGTGATGTGCGATTTCACTTAGAAAATTAGCCGACTACAATTTAATTGGGGTGCATAAACATTTGCACATGACCATTTGGTTTTTGTATTTTATATATATATATATTTTTTTTTTTTGCCAATTTTCTCTTTTTCCCAGTGTGGTAGTAGCCAATTAACCCATCCCATCCACTAGGGGGCTCTCCCCATCACTTTGCACTGTCCCTGACTCTAGGAGGGTGAAGACATGCACAAACCTCCTCCGCTGTGTGTGATACAGTTGCAGCCTCTTTTCAAACTACCACTGATACACCATCACTGGGGAGCCAACGCGCTCGGAAGAAAGCGCAGGATTCCCAGCTCCGAATGGACTAGTCAGTAAACACCTGAGCCAGCGGACATTGCAACGTGTGTGTGATAGGGAGAGAGAGCGCCATCTGCCCACCCAGAGAGAGCACTGCCAATTTTTGCTCTCTTGGGCCCCGGCTGTTGATGGCAAATGGCATGGCCGGAATTTGAACTTGCGATCCTCTGGTCATAGTGTCAGCGTCTTCCTGCTGAGCCACTCAGGCCAGATGCACATGACCATTTGTAGTGTTCCTATAGAATACAACTAATGAGGTACCAAAATAATCTTGTAAATGGATTTGCTGGTACAGTGGCTCTCTACTGAAACCCAATGAAGAAAAGTTCAAAGAACATTTTCATGTTCTGTTTTTCATGAGATGAATCATGGTCATTGTAGCAGGCAGCCAGAGTTTAACCCTCTCATTAATTGTCTGATCTTGAGTAAACTTCTCAGCTCTTGAGTGTCACATTTTTTGTGCTGCGTTTTCTTAATCACAGCCTGCTCTCGTCCTCACGAGCACACTCCACAAATCTCACTAAGGCTATGAATAAGAAGTTGACACCAAACTGTCAGGACGGCTGCGCTGGCTGCTCTGTGGGCCTGATGAGAAGGCAGGCCAGATGCCCTCCAAACGCAGAGATCTAAAAATGTGTGATTTATTTATGAGTGAGGCCAAGGCTTTGCGCCACAGTCGTACCTCATCGTCTAATACCTCAGCCTTCCCGCAATACAGAGATTTAATTCTAAACTGGTAACTGTAATAATGGATTTTGCCGGGGAATAAACTCCACAAGGCGGTGTTTATTCGGGTTGCTTAAGGAAATACTTTATGTATGTAAGCTTCCCAGCATGCCGTGCCTGTGGGATCTGCTTCTGAATTTCCCTTTTGTTGGATCTTCTCTTTTGGAGCGTGCAGCTCACTGTAAAGTGGGTCTAACTACATGTGTGACTGTTTCTTTGAAATGTATTCATGCACATTCTCAGTGTAGATTTGCGCAGTGTAGCCTCATGACTTCACCAATCTGCATGTGGTTTTGTTTATTTTTAGCCTGCTGCATATGTTAGCCATAAAAGCAGGTCATTAATAAAAAAAAAAAAGTGCTATCGTCCAAATCTACCAGATCTGCACTTCTCAAACACGCTGAGAAGCTGTTTTCCATCATTAAAGCACTGGTCGTGTTTTTAGAAGCAACAAGCATTTTCGGTATCATTCAGCAGCAGCACAATGAGCTTGATTCATTGTGCGAGTGTGGCGGAGGCTGCTGCTTACTTTTGCATGAAAAAAAAAGAAAAGAAATGGGGTATGAATGTTGTATCAAATGTTAAGGCCATTGCATAACAGGCTTTAGTGGAATTGAAATAGTTCTTGCCGTTGGATAATGCCGTTTGTGTGCATGAGCTGGTGTGAATGTCATGAAGGTTTGGGTGGAAAATGCGCCTCACGCTGACTGATGGTTTTGATAGCATCTGTGCTTACAGCATTTCCTTCTTACTTGCTTTTGTTGTCAATGGGAAGCATATGGTTGGAAGACATCTGTGGGTTCATTTAAGCACCATATCTTTTGTTTCCTATCTCACCTACCAAGGACCTTCTCGTCCCTTTGTGTGTGAGTGTGAGTGTGGAAAACAACTAGAAAGTGATCGATATCGTCTTAGAGGCCACTCTTTTGACCTCTGTCTGTCTTCGCTGCTACACTGGATGACTGCTTTCTCAGATATCAAACGCTAATGTGTTCCAAGCAAACGGGGAACCTTCCCAGCACTTTGGTTGATGTTATTTAAGGTTCTCTGAAAAATAGGAGGATAATTTATCGATTTAAGGCTCCCTCTTCCATGCAACTAGTTTATAATTGTTTGAAACTTTACAATTAAGGAGGCTTTACATTATGCAGTTGACTTTCAGGTATGTTTACAGCAACTTCTCAAAACCTAAAGCAAGCCTCATTAAATGGCCTTAATTGAGCATCATTAAAGCAACATTATGTAAAAAATGTACTTTAAAATGACAACGTCGTCATTTTGTTAGACTCACTCATAATAGTGAAAATAATGACATTGTCATTGCCACTGTGCGATGTCTGCTATAACACTGTGTAACTTTGGAGCATCGGGCACAGGACCTGAGGCTGTGAAGAGACCGAAGAAGGCATTGTCAAAGTAAAAGAGCCAAAGAGCCAAAATATATTGTCTATATAGGCGGCACGGTGGCTTAGTGGTTAGCACGTTCACCTCTCAGCGCTGTGGTCTTGGGTTCAAGTTCCCATCTGAGCGGAGTTTCCATGTTCTCCTGCGTGGGTTTCCTCCGGGGACTCTGGTTTCCTCCCACAGTCTAAAAACATGGAGATCAGGTGAATTGGATAAAAAAAAAGACCCTGGTGTATGTATGCATACCCGGATATGGTTGGCACTCTGTCCTGGGTGATCCACCCCCCCAGTGCTTGATGCACTCCTGGTGGACGGTCGCTTCCGGTTGAGAGTATGCTGTGCGCGATTGGCTGCCACTTCTCGCCAGTGTGTTTGTGTGTGTGTTTGAGTCTAAGTGTGTAAATAAAGTGTGTTGATTGTAAAGCCTCCTTGGGTTTGAGAGCATTCATTTACTGCATGTCTCTGCAAGCTGAAGCTCCCAGCCATTTTCTGCTAAAATTGCATCTTTTTTTACAGCTGATACACTCAACAGTACAAGAGTAAATCTCAGACTGGCTTTTACTTGTTGTCATTCTTTTTTATGACCACTCAAAGCTGGATTTGTATTAACCCCAGTGGTGTAAAGTGAATGACACTCACCATCTTTAGGGGAGCCCAAAAGCAATAAATTCTTGCAAAATGCTGCTTTAAAGGTACAGTATGTAATATTTCAGGTTATCTTTTAGCAGAATTTAAGATAATCACTAATAAAAATGATTGAAAACACATCTAATCATTATAAACTAAGAAGTCATTTGATTATTTTACCTTAGAATAAGCTGTTTATATCTACATTGGTCGCGGGTCGAACACCGACTGAGGCCCCCATGTTTCTACAGTAGTTCGAAAAGGACAAACGAGGCAAAAACCGTTTGTGTTGTAATGATGAATTGGCCGCTCAAATTCAATGGCGCTGTGTCTTTGTTTTACCGTTGGCTGACATAAAACAGGAGAAGAAGAAATACACATATACCTCAATAAAACCTCAAGAAGAAGAAAAACACGGAGAAGAAGAAAGGATTTTTGGTTTATTTGTTAAGATGGCGGAACATTCTTCAAGCGTCAAAGAAAAGAAAACATGATGAAGCTTAGCTTCGTATTCGTAGTGCAGTGTTTTTCCCCCATTCCACCTTAAATGGTGCTGCAGGACATTGTAGTGCATCGCAGCTGAGCGCTACTGCAGCATTTAAGGTGGAAAGGGAGATTCGTAGCTGCGCGCTAGTTCGCGAGCTTAGCTAATATGAGCTTGTTGTGTGAACTGTTAGATTTAGCCAAGCTAACGCACTGAGAGAGCTGACATTATGGCTCTAAGTGTCTAAAAGTACATAACTTTATTAGAAGCTTACGTATCGGCTGAAGTGCCTTCTTCAGAGCATGGCAAGCTTACCTTGACTAGAGAAAAATGTGTATCCTGCCTGTATTATCTGTCTACAGTGAAGAGGTTTGATGCGTTTACTTTGTTACTTTGTACAGAAAACAGCTAACGTTTACAATAGCACTACTGAAGTGCAGAAAATGTTACGTCTGCATTGTAGCTATAATTTTACATATTACATTTCCTCAATTTCTAATTAAAAATAATCTTACCACTTGACATATCACTAGCTCTAAAGCTGCTATTAGACATCGCGTTCACGTGTATCAAAGATTTATGACATCTTACAGCCACCGTAGAGACTCCTTCGTGTTTGGAAGGGAGGGGCTGTGGAAAATGTTTTCAGTTGGTTGCAATATGGAAACTAAACCACTAGATGTCGCTGGAAACTACATACTGTGCCTTTAATGTTAACAAAATATGCTTCCCAATTTACAAAACATTCTAGAAACATTCCAAATTCAGATAATGATGTTGAAGAATGTTTAGATGATGTTGTAGGATAAATCTTTGCTATAGGTTTGAGTGTCTAAAGTAGATACTCGAGAATTTCTTGATTTCCTGCCGTCATTGACTTTTGATGTCCCTCTACACTACAAACAAGTCATATTTGTTGACATCTCTTATTCGTCTAGAATTCTGCAGGTTTTTTTATGAATTGGAAGTTAAAGAACAGGAGGTGTCACCAACGAAAGTCAAGAGTCAAGCCTCCAAGACTAACAGGTTTAAGGTTGTGAAAGAGGGGTAATCGCATTAGTGTTCTCAGTGCTCAGAGAGACCTGTGCTCTGTACTCACAGATCCACTCAGGCACATCTGTGTATGAATGAGCAGACGCACTCAGGTGGAATAAAGGACAACGAGGTTAAAGCTTCTCATGAAGGATTTACACTCAGCAGTTGATTAAATAGGTATCATCTTTCAGTTTCAACTGAGGTTAATGTGTAGCTGTAGTGCTTATGCAGAGAATAAACCAGGCATTTCCATCCCTGCTTCTACAGATTTATCCCCTCTGTAGTGTACAGTTGGGCGGTAACATAACATTGTGATATTGTGTCATGTTTAAAAATGACTTCAACTGTGAGATTTAAAGGTAGTGTTTGCATAAATAATCTATTAAGTAACAAGATAATAAAATAAATGTAAAAAAAATAATAAATCAGTAAAGTACAATATGTTAAGCAGAGTTGGCTTCTTCTTACTAAATGTAGGCTGCTGTTGTACACTGGATATTGTAGTTTTTTGACTCTTTTTAATTGTTCTAATCAGAGCACAATTAAAACAAGCAAGCAATAGGTATTTTTTTCAAAAATAACAGAAAATTAAATGTACAGGAATGCCATTATTAGGCCTGAATATAGCTTTATTCAACCTCTAAGCATTGATATTGGAATGCCATGGAAACTGCATGACTAATTTGAGAAGTAGTACATTTCCTGAAGAATATGCGTAGTGATTGTGCAGCCTAATCAACCCCTAGATGGTTGCCAAGGGCTATCTAGGTGATTGCGTAGGGGTACCTAGGTGGTTGCTAAGATCTCTGAAGTAGTTGCTAAGGTGCTGCTACATGGTTGCTATGGTTCCCCAAATGGTTGCTAGGGTGTTGCTAGGTGATTACTACGATATCTCACATAGTTTCTTGAGTGTTTGTAGACCAAGTATGTTGGTACACACAGGGAATTAGTTTACAGCCTTTGTTGTCTCTACAGTGTTATATACAACACACAGGTTCTGTACATATAATTTACATACAATAAACAATATACAGTAAACAATATAATCAGTATACATATTATGTACAGACTGTACAGGGACAAGTAATATAGACTTACCTATAATTACATCTTTACCAAAATGACACAAATGGGATGTAGGCCATTCATTCAGGCCCACAATTCCCAATCTGACCAAACATTTCAAGTAATCACTAATAACTAAGCTTGTCTCTCTTTCTTTTAACATATGTGTACTGGACAGATGTCATTTGTGATCACTTCTCACTCATTATTATTAGACTTCTGCTGCCTCTCGTTTTGTTCCCTCAACAGAGCTGTTCTGATTCTCTGAAACATTTTTTATTTAATTTTAATTTGTGTTAATTTTCTAACATCAAACCATCTCTACCAGTCGTTCTAAATGTCACCTCAGCTTCGATAGAGTTGCACAATATATAGAAACATTTCAATACTTAAATTTGGTAGTAATTTAATTATTTATTTGGTATTGGTATTGGTATTGGTATTGCCCTTCTCGAACTCTTAGGTCCTCTAATTCTTGTCAGTTAAATGTACCAAAATTCAAATTGGTCACTGTCAGAGGCAGATTTTAGTGTCATGGCCCCCAAACTATGGAACTCCTTACCTCAGTCACTCAGAGACTGCCCCACTCTATCCTCTTTCAAGACCTATTTTTTCTTGCTACATTTTCATTCTTCTTCTCTATAATTTTTTTTATTATAATTTTTTAAATTTTTTTTAAATAATAATAATAATAATTATTATTATTATTATTATTATTATTATTATTATTATTATCATTATTATTATTTTCCTATTGCTCTGTTAAGCATCCTTGGGTTTGAGAAAGGCGCTATATAAGTTCAACTTATTATTATTATTATTATTATTATTATTATTATTATTAATTTCTTACTATACTTTTATCAGTCCATCCATGCATTGTCTTATCAGCTTAATCCTAATCAGGGTCGCAGTTAGTCCCCTACCCTCTCACTGGGCCCAGTGCAGGGCATTACAGACTATCCTAGCCAAACCCAGGACTTTAAAAAAAAAAGCATTAGATAACACTGTCATATTACCCACCCATAAACTTGGTGTTTAATTTTAACTCTTGTCTAACTCCCTGTGCGCTGGTATTAGGATGTGCCAGAAGAAATGAGGTGTAGTAAATTAGGGTTAGTAGAACAGAGTCACATCTGCAGTCTGCTCCAAACACAGAGAAAACTTTGAAATGTGATGCAGGAACAGATGTATTATTTTATTTGAACATTTGAGCAGTAACTTAGAAATAGCAGCCGTGTGGCATTACAGTGTTTGTATATATGAGTGCAGGAGACAGTAATATTACATAACCTCATTCCCAACAAACATCCTGATGTGGCATGTCAGACAGAAGCTGATTTAGTTTATTTCACTGACATGGTTCATCACCACAGTGCTCTGGCAGTACTAGGGATGTACTAATTTTATACAATTTTTGATTCTGAAGTCATGATATGTCATCGATTTTTGGTCATACAAACTAGAGCTGACTGCACTGATGCGTGTAGGGGCTGATAGCGGAAAATGCTGGATGGGATTTTTGAGGGGAGAAAAGAATGAGTCTGATGAGTCCTGTAACAAATCTGCCCTGAAATAGCATGCAGTCACACCGTGTGGTGTGATAATGTTAGCTGTGTATTTCCTCCTGTGAGGTAGTAGAGTCAGATGATCATCTTTAGTCAAGAGCTTGAAATAAAAGTAGCACATTTTAAAGCTTATACATTTTTAAAAGAAAAAAATGATCTTAGTTTGGGTGTGTTCATATCATAAGCCCCCCACCCACTTTACTCAAATAGGATGAAGCATGACTTTGTTCACTGACCGGTTCACATGATGGACCGATGCTCGTGTCTGTGATGATGCCGTATTGAATCCGATTTTTTTTCAATACCATATTGAAATCGTTACTCTTACCAAAAGGAGATTAGACAAAGGATGTGCATTTTTCTTAGTCTTAAAGAAAGTACTCTATGAGTACAATACTTGTTGAAGAGATTAACTTGATTAAGGCAAAGCTTGAATGTACATGTCATGCTTTATCACAGATTCCAACAAATTCCTATGAACATGTGAACCACTATAATGATATTGAATTATTCATTCTTCTTTACTTTATTGTTACCTTTCTTTGTCATTAGCTTTATTTTCTGTGTGTATTCTTTTAAACAAATACCAGGGCTGTCAATTTCAGGTTTATTAGCAACTGAGCAATACCAATTTCGATTATTAAATGAGTCTTAAAAAGGTAATAGACATGAACCCAACCACATAGCTTTTCAAAGATTCCACAATAATGAACTGGAGTAGGAAGAATAAGGATAGTTATAAAAAGGTTAATGTAGGCCCTGAGAGGATCTTGAGTTCGAATCCTGGTCAAACCGGGGCCTGAGAGAGCAAAATTGGCCGTGCTCTCTCTGGGTGGATGGATGGCACTCTAAGTAATGTTGGCTGACTCAGGTGTCTGCCAGCTGATGCATCAGAGCTGGGAATTTTGTGCTTTCCTCCAGTCGTGTTGGCTGCGCAGCGACGATGTATGAGCAGCATTTAGAAAATGCCTTATCGGATGAAGCCTGTACTAGTCTTCACCCTCCAAGAGTTAGAGACATTACAAGTGGTCACAAGGGATGGGTGGGTGGATTGGCTACTAATACGTTGGGGAGAAAATTGGGTGAAATTATAAAAAAAAAAAATGTAAAGACAATATCTATAAAGGCAGAATCATCCATCCATCCATCCATCCATCCATTATCACACCTGCTTAATCCTTATTGGGGTCACGGTTAGTCCCTTACCCCTCAATGGGGGCAGGGCAGGGCATTACACTATTCAACTAAGCCCAGGACAGGGCGCCAGTCCATCGCTGGGTGACACACACACACACACGTACCTACGGACAATTTTATATTACCCAATCCACCTGATATCCATGTTTTTGGACTGTGGGAGGAAACCAGAGACCCCCCCACACACACACACACACACATATAATGGAAAACTTGCTGAAACAGAGTGATGTAGGAAAGTGTAATCACGTAAAATTGCTAATTAATTTTTTCTCATTCATAAAGGAGATGAGTTATATTTGGTTGTTTTTTATTAGCCATTTTATTGAGTTCAGTCAGTTAATCGTGACAGCCCTGCATTTTTGTCTCTTATTGGGTCAGCGGGCATTGTGAATGTTTCCTCCTACTTCAGTGGGTTGGATTGAGTATCGTTGCTGCACTAGAAGAGGAGGAGAGAAGAGCGGGGAATTGGACAGACAGGCAGGCAGACAGCCATTGAGTATTCCCTCTCTTCTTGTGAGATTGGGCCTTTTTGGTGTGACTGTCTCCCCTATGGGTAGGGGGGGGCGCAGTCTTCACATGAAAGGGATTTGGAAGGATAATCATATTAATGGCACCGTTCTCCCTCTCTCTCACTCTCTCACTCTCTCTTCCCTGTCCTGTTTTTTTTTCCCTCCCCATCTCTTTTCACAGTGATGGCCCTTCTCGTGCAGCTGTTCCTGGGCTCGCCTCAGCTGGGATCCGTATAAAACTCTGACAATATTCCTCGCACACACTTAGGACGCCTCGACACACTCCCGCTTAGCCATGTACAGCGTGGAGGACCTTCTCATCTCTCATGGATACAAAGTCAGCAGCAACAACAATGTCCCCCCTTCGCACTCACCCTCGTCCCACCACGCCACCTATGATCAGCGGCCGCCGACGCGCAGCAGCAGCCGGTGTGAAATTGGCGAGAAGCGGACGGGACACGGCACGGTGAACGGCTACAAGACAGACTGTGTTTATGGTGGTGGTGGAGGTGTCAGGCAAACGTCGTCTAGGGGCGGCCCCAGTGACACGGAGAGCAGGGACAGGAAGCAGAGGACGGAGGAAGAGGATAACGGTAATCTAGGAGATGGACATTCACCAGGAGACAGCCTGACCACAGACAGTGGGTGAGTGGAAATGTTTCTGTGTCTCTAAAAAAACCCCAATCCTCATCTCAAAACCTCTCTTGCTGACTCCAGTACATATACCACCCTCTCTCTCTTGTCCTGTTGTTTTTTCCTCCCTTTTTCCTTTTTATTTTTATTTTTTTCTTGCAGAGTGGCTCAGGTTTAAGCTGTCTGGGGGATGTAGAGTGCTGGACTGTTATGTAAAGGTGGGAGCTGTCAAGGACTTTTCCACAGCTGTAGGACAAGAAGATTCAAACAGCTCCATCATTCTTTTCACAATATTCTTATATCTCCTCCTTTTTGCTCAGCATCACTCCGTGCCTCATATGCCAACTTTATTCAGCTCTCAGTTTGTTTTGTTTCTTCATGTTAAATAGAAGAATACTTTGCACAACTCGGGTTCCTTCATTCTCTGTGCTAGCTCTTCTCCAGTCTTCTCCATTTCTCAGCCCCTGATACACTCTGTCCCTGATACACCCATCAGCTGTATTATCTAGAATTTGCAATCTGCTTTCTGATTCATTTCCTGTCACCTGGGAATGCTGTATTGTAAACAGTGCTCTAATGGGACAGCCCTCAGCACCTCCTGCTTTGCATACTCACAGCTACAGGCAAACCCACCGGTAAACTACAAATCCCATGAGGCCTCTTTCAGATCAATATTCCTCTCCTTATGTCTTATATAACATGGAAATTAATAATGCATGATGACTTCAAGTGTGAACATCAGTATGCTACTAATTATAGTACAGCAGTTTCATAGGCGGAGTCAATGCAGTGCTTCCATGAGTGCTGCAAACAAAAAAATCCTTTTTGCGAAGAGGTGTCATGTTTCATATCATTACTTGAATATGAATTTATCGACAAAGTCTGGAGTTTGCTTTGCAGAGCATAGACCCTGTTCTGCTCTCACACTGTTAGACTTTTAGTCAATTATGAGTCAAATATCAATAATATATCAGAAATATATCAATAATATAAAACCTTAAAATGAACTATTCTGAGAACTTATCATTTTTCATTTATAAGTCATCAGTCCTGAAATATCCACAGAGTGGTCATGTTTTTATAATTAAGTCTGTTACAAATGCAGATCATAGACCCTCTGCAGTCATGATATGGTAGTTAGAGTGGTCTGTCAGTGCTGATTCAACTGTTTTCTTTAAGCTAAAGGGCTCAATATTGGCTCCGTCCTCAAAGCAAAGGAGGGCCTAGTGATTTTGGAGTATAGATTAATCCACACTCACTTTATTACTTCTCTGCCTATAAATTACATTTCCCACGTGCTGTTGCTCTGAAATCTTCCAAATGACTAGACATGAGGATTTGATCAGTCATGTTTTTATACAGTCACGTGAAAAAGAAAGTACACACGCTTTAAATTCTACAGAACATCTGATCCTAAGAAGATCTTAACATTAGGTAAGAAGAACATATGACAAATTACACCATGTCATTAATTATTTAACAAGAATTAGGCCGAATGCAGAAGCAGTGTGTGAAAAAATAAGTACACCCTTATTGCTTCAATAGGAATTAAGAGGAATAACTGTAGCCAGGCACTGCTAATCAAATGCCATTGTTAAAGTGAACATTAACAAGTGTGGCATCCTTTTTAAAAACAGATGTTTTGGTAATGTGCTGATCTGGAGCATTCAGGTGGGTGTTAGAACAATGCAGAGGAAGAAAAAGACCAGCAGTGATCGTAGTTTTTCACACTTGGCTTCTCCGTTTTGCCCCATTTTTGTTACATAAATAATGACACAGTAGAATCTGTTGTGTGTTGTTCACCTGAGGTGGTATTTGCCTAATTTTAAAAGGACCAGATTCTTTTTTTCATGTCTTATTCATGAATCCATAGAATTCAATGTGTGTACTTTCACATAAATGTAGATAATATTTAAGATGGTAAATTATATTTGCTTCTTTGTATCTTTGTGAAGCAGATTCCATGAGAGCCAAAGAGGAATGTACTCTCAGCCCAGGCCAGATCGGGATGTGTCCTACTGGCGGAGGCGGGGTCAGGACTTCAACATGCTTCTGGACTACACTGACTTTAGGGAGCCACATGGAAAGCAATCAGTGGTTTCTGTCAAGGCAGAGGGAATGCAGCGGAGACCAGAGTCAGCCTTAAGCACAGAGGAGCATCGCCGTGAGAAGCAGCGCAGGGCAGACAGTGCACGTGCCAGAGAGCGCGAACTGGCCCTCTACCAATGGAGAATAGCAGCAGAGAGGAAGTACCAGAGTCTGGGAACAGAAGAATGGCGTCCAGCTGTGGGATTGAGCCGGCAAGCATCTGAGAGTGAAGGAGACAGATGGGCGCAGGAGCAGCAGCAGCGGCCTCGAACAGCAGAGGGTGCTGTTCCACCTAGGACCAAAGCCAAATCCCAGTCACTGCCCAGAATGGCCATGCCCTCGGAGAGCATGCAGTACTTAAGCCCGTCTTCCACTGGTCAAGATCCATACGTAAGCTACCGAATAAATGGGCATCAATTACAGGAGTCTCGTGGACACAATCTAAGTGAAGGGGAAAGCAGGGAGCGCTGGCCTGACAGTGGTCGATCGAGTGTGCAGTCGGCACCGCCTTCAAAACCTCGCTTTAGCCGACCTCTTAGACCTCCATCGTATGAGGTTCACCAGCAGATGCGTGGAAGTACAGAAGTGCTTTCTGGAGAATTTATGCCCCATGCCAGAGACAGAACTCCATTGCCTTTTACCAGGCAAGAATACTTTGCACAGGAACCTGGAGGATCTGGCATGGAGCCTCCAGGTTACATACCTCCACCATCCTACAGGAGACAGTCTGCAGTCAGGGGAGGGCACAGGACTTATGCAAATTCCATGGGGAACTACCAATACAGGGGTGACCCATACATGCAGGGTCCAGCCATGGCGGAAGTCCAGGAGTGGTTCATGAGAC
This sequence comes from Crenuchus spilurus, assembly GCA_036984385.1. Lineage (NCBI taxonomy): Eukaryota > Metazoa > Chordata > Actinopteri > Characiformes > Crenuchidae > Crenuchus > Crenuchus spilurus. The sequence continues at coordinate 28,054 of BRDA01005120.1, forward strand.
AGACTGGCATGTCTTGGCCAGATCATCACAGGGATGGGAGGAGGAGTATGCCCTGCAGAAGGCAGGCCTACCCTGCTTATAGTGAGGAACGGATGGGCAATGTGCAGTACATACCTTTCGACGATCCACGTGTCAGACATATCTCAGGAGGGGCAATGGATGGGAATTCTTTGACAGATGCTGACAAAATCAGGAATATTAGAAAAGAGATTCCCATCATCTCCTTATCTGAGAAAGTTGTTGAGGACAGTGCCTTTCTACTCACAGAGAAAACACACAGCAGCACAGAAGCAAATAAAAGTAATGTCAGTGACTGTGTTAATGAAGCAGCCATGCATAACAAGGTTTCGAGGGAGGTAAACAAATCAAAATCAGCATCTGATGAAAATTCCAACAGGTACCCAGCTGGCCTTGACAATTCAGCTACCTTCCAAAATACATCACAGCAGAGCTGTGAGACTATAACCCAGGTCAAAAAGTTTGAGGCACAAACTGCAGCTGAGAATAAGAAAAACAAAAAGAAACTGAAAGAGACAATGTTCTGCCTGGTCTCGGTTCCAATTAATGTGATAGCAAGTAAGGAAACTGCTGATCCAAACAATAATGAAAAAATGCCAAGCCCAGTGGTGGCGCCCACAGAAGACACAGTGATTCAGCCTTATAGCCAAGACTGCTCCACCGTCTCCATCAGCAGTGAACCACAAATACTGTCCAGCACCTCCTCAGCAATCAGAAACTCCAAAAGAGCTCCATTGAAGAAGGAGATTGTAGATATTTGGTCTCTTCAAGCAAGTGTTGACAAAGAATTGTGTTATGCAGGATCCTGGCCCGGAGATCAGTACAAAAACCAAGAGACTCAGACAGGCTCTCCGGAAGTTTCCAGAGGTATTCATTCAGTAAATACTCAAGACCCTTCACCCTCTGACACCACCACAGACAGTGGGTTGGGCACAGAGTGTAATGCAAGTTTTGGGTATCCCATGAAAGGCCAAAAGAATCTGAACCTTTCCAGCAACAGTGCATTTTCCAGAACAAGGTCAGGTAGCAGCTCTAGTGTAAAAAATCCAGCTCTAACAGCTTCGACACCATCATCTCCAGAACGGCAACCTGTACTGAGGAAGAGTGCGCCCAAATCCCAACCAGCAGATGGTCAAGAGGTTTTTGGCCAGTTCCTTTTAAAACCTGTGAACAGACGCCCATGGGATGCCATTGGAGAGCTTGAGTCTTTTAACAAGGAGCTGCAAGATCAGATTATTAAACAGCAACCACGTACTGACCAAACTGTAGAGGATCTAGATGATGCATTACAAAGCATACTGGAAGTGAGCAACACCTTTGCAGAGAGACAACCTGGTGCAATGCCACAAAACGTGAAGAGGGACAACGTTAACCAGCCACTTGGAGAACAATGTACTGAGCAAGTTTTGAAGAAAGAAAACTTAAATATCAGGTTAGATTTAGAGAGCAGGGGCAAAGCAGAAGCAGGTCAAGAATATGGAGAAGTGAGAAGTGCCTTCTCCAGGCCAAAAGGGAGCACTGCAAACTCTAACATAGCACAGAGACAAGCAATCCCTGTACCCAAAGACACAGATTTTGTAAGCTATGAGGTCTTGCAGAGAATGCAAGGAGATCCCAGGGGACACAGGCTCGATATTCCAGTGCCAAAGGAGTCCTTACTGAAGGACGTGGGGCTTACAGTGTACACAGCAATCCCAGACACAGTGACATCAGGATCGCCTACAGGTTTAAGCCCCGAGTCTCCAATGCTCACTAGTCCCTCTGACAACTCGGAAACATGTGAAGCCTTACACATCACATCATCAGACAGTGGAGGAGACAGAAGCAGAAACAGCCCTGAATTTAATGTGGAACAAACCTGCATCACAGCTAAACTCGACTTTGAGAAAGAGTCAGAGAGCAGAAGCAAAGTCGTCGCAAGACCGCAAAGGTCACCGCACATTCGTTTTAGGTTTAAATCACATTATGTTGATGACGATGATGATGATGATGATGTGTATTCAGACTATCTGAGCTGGAGTAATGAGAAGACAGTAGCAGATGAACATCTGGAGACTCTTTTGAGTCAAGAGAAAGCCAACAGCTTGCCATCAGAAGATCTTAGCAACCTGTACCAGGTTCAGTGCGCTAAAGGCATTCCAGTGCATGAGTCCCTTGAACAGAGGGCAGCCAGGATCTTAGGCATTGCTGTGCCAGCTGAAGCCTTGGTTGTCAGTCAGGATGATGGCAACCAGTGTGAAGGAAATGCAAATGACACAAATAAAGCAGAATTTGCTATGCAAACCAGAACCAGGGAGATCAGTCCAAATGAAGACATACAGCATGTGAGAAGAGAGTATGAGGAAGTGGTAGAAAGGCATGAACAGAAGATGGTGAAAAGAGATCCTGGCACTGGAGAAGATAATGCCTCTACAGAAGATTCAGAGAGCCATACCATTTCTTTGGTGCTGGAGCTGCCTGAGTTTCCCCCCAGTAACCTACGTCTGTCACTGCCTGTGACTGAAGATGAGGAACTGGCTTTAAGTGTTTGTGGAGGTGAGAAAAAGACTTGGCTCACTGAGGAAGTGTCTGAAGAGCCACAGGACAGTCTCCCTTCTACATTCACCAATGAAGACTTGTCTGCAGAGCACATTATCCCTGTGGGGGAGGATGAAGCAGTATCATGTGTCAGCACTTTCACCAAAGAGAGAGAGGAGGAAGTGGAGGAAATAGGCGAGGAAAAATCAGTTAGAGAGGAGGAAGTACTAGAGGGAGAAAAAGAGCAAGCTGTGCAGAGTGACATGGAAGCGGATGAGTGGGAAGTTGCTTCAGAAATGCAGAAAGATGAGGATGATGATAAAAAGAGTGAAGATGAGAGGGAAGAACCAGAAGAAGAAACAGTCCAGGAAAGTTCAAAACTGCAACCAAAGCCTATGATGCGTCCAATCCCTCAGCCTCGCAGTGGCACAGTGGCCAAGAGGGAGATCACACTCCCAGCCACCTTCAACCTGACCACTGCCTTGGCTGCAGCGGAGGAGGATGACGACGTTCAGTCTGTCTTAGGTCAGTACAGAGTTCTTTACATGGTGAAAAGATTGACCTTGAATATATTTAGTCAGGATTTTTACACTCACAGTAATATTTGATGAAAAATAGAGAACAATAGTACAATAGATATCTATAAAGCTTAAGGAAGTTCATAATAACTCATTGCTGTGTTGCAATAAGAAGTTTTGTTTCCTAAGTTCACATTTTTGTAGTCTTTTGCAAAATTAAAATGCAGTTAAGGGAGCCAAACACAAATAGAAAATGCAGCTGCAGTAACTGTTTCTTACCACAAGAGGGAAGCAGAGTCTAGTTCATTTATCTTCACATTAAAAGAACAAAATTTGGACATTCAGTCATGTGATATGGTTTCATCGCTATATTTATTCCTCAGTGAAGTAAAGAGATGAACTGACATGAATTTCCTTCCCCATCCTCAGACACCTACGATCCCAGCCGAGTTGAGAGGGTGTGAACTCGTCATGGCAGCCCGAACTGTTGTGCCATAATCACTGTGACTGCCTCGGATATCTGCTATAGACAAAGACTCTTGGTATTTTTTTCTTTTATTCAAGATCACCTTAATTCAGGACTTTTTGCTTTGTACAGACAGCACCCACTCTTCATTTTACTTAAATAGAGAGTAAATGAGAGGGAAAGTCTTGGCACAGATGTTTATGAAATATCCCAGGAGTGAGATCAGTTGTAAATAATTTTCTTTGCACCAGCACATGTTGACATTTTGTCAGATTTTCACCAAACAGTTTTATGGTCTCCTTGAAATAAAACTGAAAAACATGCCAGTTTTTACACGTGTTATCTCCTACAGTTGTACCAATACCAAAAAAAAAAAACACTCACAAAGAAATATAAAGCAATCATTATGAGCCTCGTGCTCAGTGCGTTAACTTTGAGGCCGGACCAGATATATTACACTGTGCTATAACTTCAAAATATTTTTTGTAAGAAATCTTTAATGGATAGAAAATAAATAAATAAACATATAGAGATAGATAGATATATAGCTATAAAATATTGAAGAAATGTCATGTATGTATCAAAGCCCATCATTCCATAGCAGAGTAGTTAATTCACTTAAACAAGGTTTGGATTCAAGTCTGTCGTTACATCTGTGAGTATAAGTTAAAAATGTGGTAGTGACTCTTGCGCTCTCAGTCATTACAGCTTTAGCAAGTGAATCTGTAAGATTTTGATGAAGTACATCTGTGTTAAATAATCACAAAGGTTCTGTATGTTGGACCTGGTAATATAAAATATGCAAAAGTTTATGTATCCCATGTTTTGTTAAAAAAAAAGTTCAAATTCAATTCAAATATAGCATTCAAGAAGCATTTTTCTGCACATTTTAGTGCCGTTTCTGTTCATTTGCTGAATGTAACATATTGGGAAAAAATTAAACATAATGTTTAGCATGTATATTTAACATAACACTTGGTACAAAAATGGTAAATTTGGTAAATAAAGAGTAAGTAAGCATTAAAATGTGCAGAGATTTGTTCTCTCTGTGTAAAAGCTTTCTTTCAATACAATTTTTGCAAATGACTATACCTGCTATCATACAGTTTCATTCAAAACTGGTAAAACTGAGTGTTTTTATTCATTTTCTGAGTGAAAATAAGTTAACCATCTTCTACAGAGCTTCTGCACACTTTAATGTGCACTTACTCTGTATTTGCTGAATTTTACATGTTGGAAAATGTAAAATGTGATCTGTGCAAAACTTAAGGCACATTAAATATGAACACGTTACTTATTTTCACTTATAAAATCAATAAAACATTTACCCAGGATGCCCAAACGTTGACTGTATTTATATGGATTTATAGGTCACTCAAAGGTCCTCTATCAACAGTATTATAATTATAAAGTGTGTCGTTTTCATTACCAGTGATCTTTCAGTATTTATATGCAATACGAGGCTTAGCATTAGCAGTAGCCAGCAGAAAATGCATTATATCTCGCCACACATGCAATAAAGAATGTGTATTTATTTTTCTCAGACTGTAAAAATGAAAATACTGTATTCTAAAAGTACTTGATAATTAACTGTGTAACTTTATTCGCTTGATTACAATCATTTTGCGTATGTCATGTTCGAGTCTGTGCAGTGAATGAGGTTTTCGGGTTGGTGTGCCTTTCGACACGGAATTGACAAGCTATCTTGTACATTGTATTGTCTTTATCTCCGTCATTGGTGTCTTGTGTACTCAGTATAGAGTATGCATGACATTTTGCCAAACAGTAGCAGTCGTTCATAGATAATATAGCACTATTAGTATGTGTAGCTGCTTTGTAAATGCTGTGCAATGTATATGTACATTATTAACAGCTACATGAGAAGACATGGTAAAGTCTAGTTTAGTATTGAGAATGAATGTCATGTGAGAAACTTAAGGTAACTTAAGGTGACCACTCAGGCCAGAGTCCTTAAACTCCTTAAGTGTATGAGGAAAAGAAGATCCAGATCCCCCATTATTCACGTTACTTGCTGTTCAATGGCCATTATTGTCAGTGTATAGTTGTCTCTAAGCTTTTGTAAGAGTTGCAAACTGTATATTCTATTCTATTTTCATACAGAAGCTGTGTGTGTCTGTTTTTGTAATGGTATTGATGTGCGTTCCCTCTCCGCATGAGTTAAGCAGTGTATCATGGGTAAAACTGGGGACTAAAGTTTTGCATATTACTGCAGTTGGTACTATATACTAAAAAATCATTATATTTCATAAAGCATATTTGTATCTTCCAAAAAGAAGCCTTTGACAGATATTTAAATTCAAAACATTATTTTTAGAGTATTTTAAAGAAGGGAAGTGTTTATTATATAGGCACGTATTTGAAGCAATCTGTTTTAAACACAAGGTTGGGAAAGTGCTTCCTTTGTACATTACAACAAATTATTCATTAATAAACTCTTTGCATGGACTCATTTGTTTTATTGTCAGAAATTTATTTTGATATTTGACTAGTGACATATTGTTTTGTTTAAATGTGGTTTTGGCTACAGGGCTATAGCCCCGGGTGTTTTTACATTAGCCCCAGGTTTGCTCTGTATTGTCTCCTGGACTGACATTTGTACTGAGGGGGACCCCAAGGCCAGTTTATAGTATCAGTTATACTGAGTATATTAAATACAGTATTTACATGTATACAGTGAAAAGACAGTTCCCCTCTTTTGTAGTTCAAAGTTTAACATGTTAATTGACATAAACATTGTTATAAGCCTCCTAATGTGTATTCACATGCAAATGAACACTACATTGATGGCATCAGTGTAAGACCCATTATGCACCAGGATCCTCCCCTAATGGCAGGACTGCAGTTACATCTCTAAAAGCAAAAGATGCACTGAAGCAGCATCCTTAATGTAACAGAAAAGTTTAGAATCTCCTCAATTTTTCACTTTTATCAATTTTATATTACATAACAGCGTATACATTGCAGATGTAAATTACTAGACAAAAACTTTTAGGTATATTAATGAATATTTCAAGTATTTTGACAAAAAAATAGTTCTTTAAAGAATAATAATGAAATTAAAATAAAACAATTAACTACCTATGTTTTTTCTGCCTTTTCACTTTTAAAATATAAGTCATTATGCATTTAAACAAAACTTCAACCAGACATTTTAAAACTGGCAACTCGCATGTCTAAAATGTCAGAAATTTTAAATGCATGTATTTGCGAGCTCATATGAAGTTGCATAGGACTAATATATGTGCATAATTTTATATATTTCACTGCCACAACACTGCTTTTAGTGAATGTAAACTTTGGAACAGTAGTGTTTAGCATTAAAAGATCTGTATTGTGTGTGTGTGTATATATATATATATATATATATACACACACTTCATAAGGCTCTAGCACAAGTCTTTATTATTATTGGGGAGATCGATTTTGCATTGACCGGTACCTTGACCAGCCAGCGATGCATCATAGATGTATTGAAGACCTTATCTTCAGAGGTCCCTTGGTGTCATATTCAACACAAGAGGACAATGCTCCACCACATGTGACATGACAGGGGGTCAAAGTGGGTCCCCTATTGAGCACATCTGGGACACAGTTGCTTGATGAATGGCACATCAATGACCACCAGCTGCTACTACATACAGATGACCTTTGGGCCAAAGTCTCTTCTTCTCTGTACCCGACTCTGACTGTGTAGAAATGGTTATTTCTACGTATGGTGGACACACCATGTGTACTGTGCAAGCGTATTATGCTATATCTAATCATGTATGATATACACCATAAATCTGACAAATAAATGTCATGTTGATATGTCTTATTTGGGATTTTAATGTCCAGCTGTACAGTGTATCAGTCTAATCAGTGTTACACTTTGAACTGTTTGCTATAATGATTTGCTTGCACCATTCTTAGATGAGGTGTTGATGTTTGAGCACTGACTGCAGTGTACCAGTACACACTTGACACTGTAAATCCGGTTTCAGTTGACCACATAAATGCTCGCATGATCAGGGCTTGTATTATCCTTTGTGTACAGTGAACAGAGCCCTGACCAGCAGATCAATAGAATAATGATATTAAAAAGCATTGTATCCGGCTGAGTGTGCGCACAGTGTGGGAAGCTCTCCGGACGTTGGCCTAATCCTAATCCGGTTTAAGGACCCTTAGGAAATGGGACGTCCAGTCTGGACTCCGGAGATTGAGGGAATTAGACTGTAGGCATGAGGGAAAGTGTGAGGGATGACATTATTGTTGCATGGAGCTACAGCAGCCTTGCTAGAGCAACACTAAATTGATTCTTTGAGTTTGGCTGATCACGTAACTTACATTTGACCATAATTATGTTGATCTAATATAGCTCATTAATATTGAAATGGTATACATTTGACTCCAGTAAATTCACAACGTATTTAATATTATTTTTGTAACAAATACTGCAACCAATTAGAGTTTGGCTCCATGTTCTTCAGTCTGCCTGTCTATATCCATAACGTTTTCATTCACACTCTCGCGGACCTGTGTGTTATGCCAAAAAGGTCATCAGCTTAAATGATCAGTTGTGTAGCCAACATTTAATTGTTGATTGGAACTGGTTTGTATGTGCCTGAGGTTACGAAGGGAAAAGGTTAAGCTGAAGAATTACCCTCCACTCACACAGCCAGACCCAATGGCCTTTCTGAAATTGACACGTAGTCAAGCAGTGGGGCTACAGCTAGCAATCATGAACTCATTCCAATTAAACCAGCAGAGAAAAGGCCCTCTCTTAATGTCTGAGCACTCTCTCTTAGGCCAAGGCTGACTAATGCCTCTCATTTGGCAACCCATCCGACCTTTCAGAAGAATCTCAGGGCTCTCTCACTCAGATCCTGGCAAACGTGAGAGTACAAACTGTCAGTGTTTCTCTCCAGATCAAGATAGTGAGTTTCGTTGCTCTTTGGCTTGTGCGCTTCACTAATTCACGCAGTGCCAGAGTGCCTTACATATCAGATATCAAACTAAAACAGAGGCAGCTCTTGAAGATGCTCTTTTAATGCTGTTGGACAAAGAACAAGAAAAGTATGCTTAGTGCCAAACCACATCTTGAAACAATGGTTGAATCTGTGTCAATTGTTTTCATGAGCAGTGCTCACGATTACGCTTTTTCAGAATATTTTATATAAAGGTCATAAAATGTTGATGCTGTTGTCACAATCTTTGTATTTCTGAAATTGTTATTGGCCCATTTGTCTCAGAATGTCCACACTGTGTAAAAGGCAGCTGGTATGATGTTTTATTACAGTAAGTTTGCTTATCCACCCGCTCATCTGCCAAACGGTAACATCTATGCAGTAACTCTGCTCTTCTGGAAAGACTGCACACTAGATGTTGGAACATTGCTGTGAGGATTCAGCCATGAGGTCAGGTACTGGTGTTGGATGATTAGTTCTGGATGATAAACTTCGCTCCAGCTCATACCCAAAAGTACTGGATAGAGCTCTATCTCTCCAGAGGACACAATTCTACTTACCATCCCAATCCTGGGAGTCTTTAAACCCTTCTAGTCATCATTTAACTTTGAGCCTGGTGACCTAAGGTTTCAGGATGAGTGCTTGAAACTGCCAGTCAGTGTTTTTTTTTTAATTGATGTTGTTTAAACTATTGGGGTGTAATTGACTGAATCTTTACACCTTAACATCATAAGGTAACATCATGCTCAACCTCCATAATTTTCGTTAATTTCCTCCTAAATTTTCCTTAATTTCCCTGAAGGAACCTCCTAAAGTAGGGGTGGCCAAACCCGGTCCTGGAGAGCCGCATTCCTGCCCAGTTTGGTGATCTCCCTGATCAAACACACCTGATTCAACTCAGCAGGCAATTAGCAGGTTTAATTGTAGTGTCAGAGCACAAAGATCACCAAACTGTGCAGGAATGCGGCTTTCCAGGACCGGGGTTGGCCACCCCTGTCCTAAAGGAACCAATAAAGTACTATCTATCCATCCATCCATCCATCCATCCATCAACCATTTGGTAGAGCACATTTAAATCACTATATATTATTAAAGAAGGTGTTGAACTTAATACAATGTGATTATGCCATCTCTACCAATCGGTAGAGGTATGGTAGGCTAAAAAAAACATCCACTAGAGGTCACTAGAAATGCAACATTTTCTTGTCTGAATGCAAACCAGCAGGCCAAACCACAAGGAATAAACTGGATCAATAGTGAAACACCATTTGTGCTGTTACACCACCACACGAGTGTGATGTTTAAAAAGTTAACAGATTTAGCATGTTATTGTTTTTGTCTTTGTAGTTTATTATTATTGCACTCCATCCATTTTTTTATTTCTTCTATCTTGGTGAGGATGTTAAAGGGTTAAAGTAACCACATTTTTAATAATTAGAAAGGCTTTTTGGACAGATAATAACATGTAACAGCTTCTGTGTACACTACTGTGTTGTTTCCTGTCCTTATCACATACTGTACATGTCTTATATGCTCAAAATGTTCAGTTTGATGGATCTTTTTCAGCATGTCAGGGTCGCCTGAAGGCTGCAGAACTGTGTGCATGTTCCAAACACCTGGACAGACTGTGGTCCCGCTGGTCTCCATGTGTAAGCATTTGTGGCACACATGCACACGCTATTGCACGCACTCATATCCAACTTCAAATATGTTTCATCGTGCTATTCATTCTTTTTTGACAAACAATATGGTTTGGTCTCATTTCAACAAATCGGTCTGGTTCTGGTTTGCTCGAGTTTTAAGTGTGAAAGCTGTGTTTCTCATTTGTTTTGTTCAGAGCAGCTGATGTTACTCAGGTCTTTCCTCAGAGCTGAGTACTGACTTCATTACAGTTACAGCCAGCTTCAGTGCCTCTCTATAGCTGTAGTCAAGACTGCCTTTGTCAAATCCAAGACAAATCCAAGAAAATGGCTGGTCAAGATCAAGACAAGGCCGAGCGTTAAGTGATCCCAGGCCCAAGTCAAGAGTCAAGAGTGAGTCCAAATAAAAGCAAGACAGAGTCAAAAAAATGTGGTTGTTTTTGAGATCAAGTCTTAAAATGTTTCTGTTTAAATCGTTGTGGTGGGATTTTTTAAACTTAATTAATCACATATGAAATGTAGCCCTGAAGGGGTAGGGGACTGATCAGGATTAAATGAAGGACAATGGATGGATAGATGAAATATAATAAAATACATACATTTTGCAAACAATTTAGATTCTATATCAACAGCATTGAGTGTTTCAGAACTTCCATTCACCAATCCATCCAGCCATTTTCTTCTGTTTAATTATATAGTACTTTTTTTGTCAAAACGGAGCTTTACAGAGTTCAGTAATAACAAAACACAAGCACCACCCCCCTGAGCAAGCCAACAATGATAGTGGCAAGATTCGCTTGGAGGAAAGCGCAGGGTTCCCAGCACCCAGTGGACCAATCAGTAGACACCTGAGCCAGTGGACATGGCAATGTGAGTGTTGGGGAGAGTGAGAGCGCCATCTATCCACCCAGAAAGAGCACAGACAATTTTTTCTCTCTTGGGCCAGCATGACCGGGATTCAAACTCTCTATCCTCTGGTCATAGTGTCAGTGTCTTAGCTTCTTTGGTTAGTGTCTTAGCCTGCTGAGCCACTCTGGGCCCTATTGGGTTGTAAGATTAACTGGCATAAAGTCCCTTCAGTGTTGTGCAACAAGAAAATGATTTCTGTGATTAAATTGTAGACATATTTTTATCATAACAGAAAAGACAGTTTCTGGTCATTTGAGTGACAAAAACTTACAAAGATTTTGTCTTTCTTTCATGTAGTTGCTGTAAAAATGAGAAAATGCAAAAAATGCTATTTACTCTTCATTTTGCTTTATTAGTTCATTATTTAATTAATAATCATATGGCCCACCCAGCTGACTTAAGCTTGTGTTTCCAGTCAACAGGTTTTCACTTCTATTACTAAGTACAGGCCAAGCATCACATTTCAAAATAGAATGAGCACCTGTAGAGCTTTGTTGGAAACACTATCTGACATCATCATCAAAAATACACATTTCCAATGCAAATGAAGTTTTGTCATTATAATGCTGTATCTACCCTGCTCTGTCTGTTATTTGAGTGTCTGATATTACAAAGACTGAAAGAGTGAGAGAGTATATGTTCATCAATTATTCACATAGAGTAACTGGAGGCCACACGCAGGCCGAGGTCTCTGTGTATTCAGTATGTGAATAGTCTGATCTAAATAATACATGCAGAAGAGAAAGGGGGTCCTGGACATGTTGATTTACTGACAAAGAAACCAATGAGTCAATGTAACCCTCTCACCACTTCTGTAGTAGTATTATTCACCATCTCCTAAGAGAGAGAAGCAGACAGTCAGCACAGAGGTGGTTAAAGGAAGGTATCGTTTTTTTATTCTGTGTAACTCAGTCATTAAAAACTGAGCCTTCAAAAATTCTGAGTGTTTTGCTGTAATGTTATGCATTGTAAATAAATGTCTTGAATTCATTTCCATGGTAGTGATAGGAACCAGGCATTGTAACCCTAACCCTATACCACAGTGGGTTCCGGCCCCACAATCTGATTGGCTGAGAGACATTCTCAGAGTTCTGATATTATAAGATAATGCTGCTCTGACCAAAGCTCTTTAAGTATTACTCCACCACATTCGCCTAACCTAGTAACGATGCCAGCATCCCCCTGCTTGACAGCGCTTGACTGGTAATGCAGAGAACCAAAGTCAATACAGCACAATAACTGGACTTTTAATTTTAATCACAATAACACACTTGAGGGTCATTCTATAACATGAGATACTGGCACTGGTGCACTGATCTATGACTGCAGCACACCAGTGCCAATAGCACTCCATCTCATGTATTAAAAATCTTTTAAAGTTGAAAAATCTGTTGAGCTCCTCATCAATGTGAGGTAATCAATCATTACCACACCCCTAAAGTCCATGTGAAAGAATGTTGCTAGCTTTAATATGATAATACAAGTAATATTGGAGAATTTCTGATTATCCTTCCATCATGTTCCCACAAAGTAATGAGTGGTTGGCATTTTATAACTGTGTAAAAATGTAAAAAAGTTAAGAAACTTAAGTCGATGAGACAGCACCAGCATTACCATATGTTACATTATACTGTGTTGACCTTCTTGATAACTTCCCGCTGCCATGGCATTGCTGTTAATATCCATACTGTCTTATGCATGAATATTACAAGATATGACTGGTTTATCCAAAGACGTCAGATATAATATAAACAGATTTCATATGAAGCCTGTGTTTTAAAGATAAACTGAGATCAATTCTATGTCCCGTTGTAATTCAAACCACAGTTCCCATAATCCTGTTTTCATTTCCCATGTCTCATTTCCTTGAGTTAGACATGACCCACTGTTGGACACAATCATCGCTGTAGCCTTATGTCTTAGTTGACGCTGACCCATGTGCATGCAGTTTAGCTGGGCCTTGACCTTCTCAGCCCTGAGCTTCAGTATGCACAAGAGACCGTGAGAGATTCACAGGGAAATAGCATTCTCACATGTGAACTCACGAGAGAACATTATAACAGTGAGGAACTCACATGCTTCACTTTTTGTGTTCAAGAAGACTTTTAAAAAGCCATATAAAACACATTTACATGATCGTTCTATATTGTTTCCAGGGTGAAGATTTGGTTTAGATCATAAAAGAAGTCCACCACTGGTTTGGAATGTGACAATGGGCTTCTCTTACACTGAGTGTATTGAGTGCCTCCCAGCAGTGGTGCACCACAGGCCATTAATGCCGGAGTGGAACAAAAACTGAATGTTACAGAGCATATAGATACCTTCTGTCACCTAATTCAGTCCATACCAGGACATCTTGCTACAGTATTCTGAGTCAAGGGAGGTTATTCTCACTATTAGGTAGGTGGTCATAATATTTTAATATGACTAGACTTGGTTAACACATTTGCCTCTCAGCACAGAGGTCTTGGGTTCGAGTCCCCATCTGGGTGGAGTTTCCATGTTCTCCCTGTGTCTACATGGGTTTCCTCTGGGGTCTCCGGTGTCCTCCCACAGTCCAAAAACATGGAGGTTAGGTAAACTGGGTACTCTAAATTGTTGTGTGTGTGTGTGCCCAGTGATGGATTGGTACCATGTCCTGGGTTTATTTAAGGGAGTGTATGTAATACCCTGCCCTGTACCTGGTGAAGGAGTAGATTAAGATTAAGATGAACCAATTGCCAATGTAATTTTCAATCAACGGAATTTGACCTCCGTATTTAATTCATTCGTGCAGTGAAACACACACACACACACAAGTGAACACACTAGGCTGTGAGAATTTGTGCCCAAAGCGGTGGGCAGCCCTTATCCACCAGCATCCGGGGAACAATTAGGGGGTTAGGTGCCTTACTCAAGGGCACTTCCTGTCGTGTCCTGTCTGGGGATCGATCCGGCGACCGTAAAGTTTATGTCAGAAGTGGGATTCGAACCCACACCTCCAGGGGAGACTGCGACCTGAATGCAGCACCTTAAACTGCTCGACCATCCTGACTGAACTACGGGTGGGTCTGACCCAGATTCCAGAAAATGAAGCATCTAGGTCAAAATGTCAGCCTGCAGTGAACCTTAAATCTGCAATACGTTTTAATACTAAAGGTCAAAACGCTGATGCTAGGGGACTCATTGCAACCCTGACCAGAGAGAGGGAGAGGGAGAGAGGGAGAGAGAGGGGGGGGGGGGGAGAGAGAGAGAGAGAAAAAGAGAGAGAGAGAGCGAGAGTCCAAAAGAGAGTGTGCTAAAGTCCAAAAGCATGGAGATCAGGTGAATTGGCTACTCTAAAATTACCCTGGTGTGTGTATGTCTGTGTATGAATGTACAAACCGGATTCCAAAAAAGTTGGGACACTAAACAAATTGTGAATAAAAACTGAATGCAATGATGTGGAGATGCCAAATGTCAATATTTTATTCGTAATAGAACATAGATGACAGATCAAAAGTTTAATCTGAATAAATGTTACATTTAAAAAGAGAAATATGTTGATTCAAAATTTCACACTGTCTACAAATCCAAAAAAAGTTGGGACAAGTAGCAATAAGTGGCTGGACAAAGGAAATTGAGCATAGAACGAACAGCTGGAAGACCAATTAACACTAATTAGGTCAAT
>BRDA01005122.1:16433-27073 GCA_036984385.1 Crenuchus spilurus
CTACTTGTCCCAACTTTTTTGGGATTTGTTGACACTGTGAAATTTTGAAACAACATTTTTCACTTAAAATGTTACATTTACTCAGATTAAACTTTAGATCTGTCATCTATGTTCTATTACCAATAAAATATTGACATTTGCCATCTCCACATCATTGCATTCAGTTTTTATTCACAATTTGTATAGCGTCTCAACTTTTTTGGAATCCGGTTTGTATAATTACTTTTTTAAAGTAACGTTCCCAACACTGTGTGTGTGTGTGTGTATATATATATATATATATATATATATATATATTTAATTTATTTATATTTATTAGTAGTCATGCCAACACTACTACTGAGCACATTACTGTGACAGAGGAGACATAGTGACCAACATTAAAACTAAAGTCATGAAAAGTTAAAATGTGTCACTTCATGTTTAATGAATGTAAAATACAACCGTTTAGCATTTTCAATTAAATGATGAACACAAATGCACTTTTTCACAATATTCTGTTTGTTTGACTGTATAAACACTCAAAGGTGAGGTTCTGCTTGAGCTGTTTAGATCTAATGTTCTGCAGGACACAAGCTTACCAGTGCTCAACATCAGCATCATCAAACTGTCCTGAGACGCCAAGAGCCTCGGAACTCCTCTTCAACACATCTGTGAGGGAAAATGTTCAACAAGTGGATAAATAAATGAGGACACAGCGTTTCTACTGCAGTACAGAAAACACAGTCAGATACTCAATCCCACCTCATCACTACTGATGACAACAGGCCACGTTCAGACTCACACATTTATATCCAGATAGATTTTTAATAGGCTGGACAGCAAACATAATAATAATATTTATTATTATTATTAATAATACTAATTTACAATTATAATAATAAAGCCCACACCTGAAGTCCATCTGAAGCACAGGTGGAAGTGATGTGAAAGTTGATTAAAATCAGATCTGCTGCATTCTGGACTGTAGACTGTATGTACTGATGGATGGAGCGAGCGATAGAAATAAAACCATATTGTTAAATTTGGAATCTGAGCAGCAGAGACCAAAGTCTAAGTCAGCCCGCCTCCTCATTTGGTTGCCCTGCCCCCTTCCAGTCTTTTTAATCACTGGGTGGAAAGAACCAAAGACACTAAAGCTTCAGTTCAATTAACTGCTTAAATGTAGCTGGACACCAGAACGTACATTTGGAGAGAGTGCAGCAGGTGGAGCACTGATATAACATCCACTAAAGAGGCCGTTATGCGATTATAATGTTTATACCCAGATACACGTATAAGATAATGACAAAGAGCTACTGCAGCTGTACCAGACGGATAAAGACGTCCTGAAAACGCTGGTTACCATTTACTGCAGCTGCTGTGTCCTCCATCCTGACTCCAGACATGCAGTGCTGTGGAGCTGCAGGCTGAGGCAATACTTCCTCCATCCTGCCCAGTGTAGTCTGGTTCTCCACCGTCAGCTGCGACATCCCCTCCTCAAAGGAGTAATACGTGGGCAGGTCGATCTGGCCTTGTTCTGTGGACCAGTTAAACAAAGTGAGACGGCAAGATCTGACCAGTTCAATGTCTGACAACACTCATCTCTCACAGCCTTTACCTGCCTCTTCAACATCATACTCATCCCCATCAAAATCAGAGTCAGAGTCTTCAGGGTCAGGATGCAGAGCCTGACATTCAGACATGGCTGTAAACATGGTCTCCACTGTAGAGCACAACATACCAGACACAGCTCAGAGCTTTCAATCACAGCAGATTCAATAGCACATAAAAAGATAATAATAAATAATAATAATTAATATTATTAATATTATTATTACTATTATTATTATTATTATTATTATTATTACTACTACTTCACATACATCAAAACGTGATTACTCACAAGAACCTTTATCACTGGGAACAAAACGGATCTCCATCACACGGCCTGTGGAATCATCATCCTCATCTTCATCACTGCTGCCATCCTCTCCATCACTGGCCTTTTGATCCTCACCCTTTGAGTCTCGTTACAATAAAAAAAAAAAAAAAAAGACATGTTCATTTACAACCATCCCGTCAAGGCTGCATCCTTAGCCACAAGCCCAGGCTGTCCCATATTAGTGTTTGAGCAGATAAACAATTACAAATCCAAGTCTGAAGGACTCTACATCTGATTAAGGCTGTGCATTAGATCTTCTGCTTCACTAAACTTTAAGATCTTTTTAGGTCGGTAAGAGTCTAGTCATTAACAACCAGCTGAGACTTTTAGTTGTTGGGGAAATGAGGCCTTTTTTTCCTCAGGAACACAAGCATTCTGCCAATGAAAAGAAAGGAAATGCTTAGATCTTGGGTTCCTTTGAGGCGCCTCTATCCTGCCAAGCGCTGAGAGCCAAACCACAGTCTACATAAGAAAGGGCAGACTTCTCAGAGGCGAGTCCCAACAGAGAGGCAAGACAAGCATCTGGGCACAAAACACAGCTTTCCCACACAACAGCTGACAGGAAAAGCCTCAATCTTCTCAAATCTGGCAGATTAAAGAGAAGTGGGGGCAGGACAAGCGCCTTCAACAGTACCACACTGAGCCCGTTTAGGCTTTTCTGATACAAAATTGTCCTTGTATGGAGGAAACATCTTAGAATTTAAAAAACGTTTATAAAAGAGTGAAGGAAACATGTGAAACCCCCAGATAAGAGCTCTGAAAGAGTCTATTATTAAAGTCCAGTCCAATGTCCAGAGCTGGACCTCACTGGAATTGGGTTAAGATGAAGACTGATGATCTACAAGCTGAGCAAAGTCACCCAACAATCATGTCAAAGACTGGTGGACAAAATCAGGCTTATTCCTCCAAATATTGATTTCAAAGTTAAAACAAGTTTAAAATCAATATGAGCTTGTTTAAGAATAAATGATTGAATTCCACCTTAAATAATGCATAAGTTTCAGTCGGGTGCCTCAGGCTCTGTATAGTAATTACTGCACCATTTAAGGTGGAACAGGGAATTCCAATAACACCACATTTCTAATGACTAGTTGTTATTTTCTGTAAATAAACTCTAAATGAAAATATTCAGATTTGGAATTTGGGAGAAATGTTTATAGAATAAAACAATATTGTTCATTTCACTCAAACGTAGATCTACAAACAATAAAATCAGGACTGCAGAGCTCACAGTGAGCTGAATGCTGGACGTAGTCAGGCTCATCATCACAGATGACCTCTTACCTTCATGCTTAGAACTGACCATCACATACAGGTGCTCTTCAGGGAAGGTGCTGAGGTCACGGGAGATGGCGTGAAGACTGATGGATGGATAATCCAAAGAAAAGCCCAAACCAGACCCATCAAACCAGGACACACGACTGTCACGTGACCAGAACAAAGATGTTAAAGAAAAGCCAACTGAGCTGCACAGTTTAAAGGGGAAGTTCATCTTATTTTACAGCTAAACATCATTTACATATGCTAATTGATGTCAACGTCTTAAAAAACGATTTCCTGTTTTAACACTTTTATACAAAGTTTTCTTTTCTTTTCAGGCAGTAAATTATGAGTCCTTCACATGTCAGCTGGACTGCATACAAACGAGCTGTGAGATTATAAACACATTTCAGCGTGCCGTGTGCAGAAAAGTCAGATGTGTTAGCTGAAGTAGAGGATACTGTCCACTCATTTACTGCCCACAGATCATCAGTAAACACTTACATTCATTATTAGTCACCCACAAAGATGTTTATTGTAGAAGAATTTAACAGAAATCCACAAAAATAAGTGTCCTGAACGTTCACACAGCCACTGCTGTTCATCAGGTCATGTAACAACTCTGCAACTTATCCAACCAATCAGAACACAGGATCACACCGCAGTGTTTATGCGTTTACTTTTTTTTTAATGCATTAAAAATACAATCAAACGTCTAAAGATATATTTCACCATATAAGATATTTAAACTAAATGAGAACAAACATTAACAGTAACACACTGTAAACATAAACATTTGACCATATAAAACACACACACACACACACACGTATATATAAATAAGCAAACAGATCAGTTCGTGTTCACAGTAAAATAAAGTGAAATAAAGTGAACTTTCCCTTTAAATCAGACAGTAAAACGTCTCCTACTTACGACTCTGCGACACACAGAGTTCCAGAACCGAGCCGTTTCCCGTCCAGCACCGCGGTGGTGTGAGCTTGTTGATGTCTGACTCCGTCGTGTGGAGGGGACACGGTCTGCAGCAGCGCCATCCTCCAGATCACACCTCCGGCGGAACAGCGAGCGTGTTCGGCCTCTGCGGGACAACAAGCCGCGGGTCTAAACCAGCAGCGCTGCGAGATTAAGATTAAACCAATTTAACTTAAACTGCAGCTGAGAAAGCTCAGCAGCTCCTCCTCATCAGGACTTCAGCGTTGACAGCGTGTCCGTTCTTATGTTAGTGTGGGAGGGGCTTTGGGAGGGGCTTGGGGCGGTGCTTGGAGAGGGGCTCCATGACTCACTAAATGTGGTCGCTTATTGGAATTCAGACTTAGAAGTTGCCATGTCCGCGGTTTTTCACCTTAATTGGACTATTTTGGACTTTTGAGGTCATTTCTGAGTAAAAAGCTGATGGAAAAAAAATAAACTCTCCTGTGAGGGTATAACTAGGTCTTTTAACTACATGATGTGTATACACAGTCATATCAGAACATTATGACCACCTTGTATGTACTCATTGACCACACAGGTGCACTTTTCAGTCTATAGTCCATCTGTTGTGGTGGTGTGTTAATGTGTGTCAGTGTCACTACTGGAGTGAAAATAGTGCAGCAACCAGCCAACAGTGTCAGGACTAGAGGACCAACACACACTGTGCCAAGCTGCTGTCTTCGACCATCACTGAGAATGATCCATGTGCTCTGTGGGGGGGTCCTGATCAATGAAGAAGTAGAGAGAAACAGATGTACTACAGTCTGTACTTGTAGTATATACACAAGAGATTTTGAAGACAGAAGCACACACTAACACAGAAGTGGCAGCAGGGCCCGGTTCTGGTTGTGTTATATAGTTAATACAGATCTAAACAGAACTCTCTACACTACCGCTGACATCTCACCAGAACAAGAGACCTTCGGTTTACTGTGTTCTCGGCTCAGCTAAGTCTCCGCTGTGCAGTTCTCCTTTAAAAACAATCACAAGCACAGGTGTAAAACCTTTTTATTATGACAAATGTACAAGATTGTATTTATATGAAAGAAATTACAATACAGTTAACAAAAAACATCAGAAAGAGGAACAAAGACAGAGGACATCTCTAGAATCTAATGCCCAAACCGGTCTCCATCTGCACTCATCTGTCCAGGCCTCCACCTACAACCCCATTAAACAGCTACTTTTATTGGCACTAACGTACTTTCACTCTTTCATTTTCAATTTAAATTGTCTGGGTGACTCATTGTAGTCCAGACTGATGTAAAACATCTAGTCATGTGATTTTAAACCAAGTCCTGGACCTGCTGGATTAGTGTGAATACTGTTCAGCAACACAGGGAGCCAATCATCGAGATCAGACTCCGTCAATGATAATCTGCAGCCGATTCCTTTTAGGAGAGACGTGCATGTCAAGCATTACATTATTATTACACAAGACATTTAAAACCTTTCATTCAGCTCTTACAGCTCCAGCAGAGCTGCAAGAACAGCTCACACATCTACATCTTCTAGCAAGCAGTGAGGGACTGTACCATCAGAGGACAACACAAACAGGGACGGGAACGAGGTGGACACAAGACTCGTGGATTCACAAGCTGAACATCCTCCAAGCTGAGCAATAACACTTTAAACCAGGGACGTTCACATCCAGCTCAGTCTGAGACTCTCCTGCTCATTAACACACCAGCTGATCCAGGTGTGGAGCAGAACCGGACCGGATATGAAGATCCCTACTTTGACCCTTTCATGCACGCTGATCACAGGCAGTGAAGTCGTTATGCATCGATATTAATGTTAAGAGTTGCATGACAGCCTACGTAGCAGCCATTACTAAAAAAATACCTTATAGCATGCCACCTGGTGGCCAGTAACCGCAAGTGCAACGAAACAGACGGTAAAGAAAAACGGTCGACAGACGGCGAGGACGTAACTGCAGAGTCTGAACATTCTGGAAGAAAAATCCTCAACATTTATGCATGAAAAGGTCCAACAAACGGATGAATCCAGCAGCGCGGGCCACGTCTCCCCAAACAAATGCATCAGAACAAACATGCCATCACTTTAGACATCTCAGAATTGTACAAAAGTTGTGCGAGAAGCACAACCTACTACAAAAAAACTAAATTATAAACAGCTGCAATCATAAAGGACTGCTAAATATATATCGCTCCAACCATTTAAAAATGCTTCTATGTTACAGCAAAAACTACAGGTATAGTACAGGCAGAGGTACAGGTCTTATTTTTCCCTCCCAAAGTCGCCCGCGTTCCTCTTTAGGCATGCGTCTCCTCCCAAACACAGCTTTCCGAAAAGGCTTCGATCGGGAGATGTTCAACATAGTGTTACATGTTCTCATAACACGTCCTCCAAACTCCGGAGAAGAAATGAGAGCAGGACGAGTGGTGGACAAGAGACCTTCATGTATATATATATTTATATATTTGATAACAAGAAAATATATTGCTCAGATATGAAAGGAAAGTATAAGAGTCTGTATAAACAATCATGTGAATATAGGACGCAGGTGAAAGCTTAAAGGGGCAGCGTGAGGATGGGTCTTGTGAAGAAAAAGAAAGCACAAGTGAAAAATCCCTTTTTATTAAATATTTGTATTAAACGGAGATGAAATGACTTCAGATCCACAGATAACGTGACAACAGGGACAAACGTTAAGCATCCTTCAGAAAACAGTACTATAAAACCTCCGCTAGCGCGTGCTCATCCTAAACTGAGCACTAAACCTAGTCTAAGCCTGACACACATACAGGATCACACACAGCACAGGTAACACATCAGTTTGGCCGTTGACCAGCTGCCGTGGCAATAAAGGCTGAATTTGGACTTTATTTCAATTCTACTAAAATGCAAATCACGACTTCTGGGTGTAAAACAGTCCGAGGCTAGAAAAGAGCAGAATGCTGTCAAAACGCTCTCGATGGCATTCTCAAGGGCATAAAAACTGTTTCTACACAAGACCCATGTGCTAATGTCCAAAACCCCCTCACCTTCCCGCATTCGCTCGCTCAGGAAACGAGAGTTCAAAACAAACTATGTGAAGAATAAATAGAACAAAAACAAGCTTATCAGAATGAGGACTGGTTCTAACAGGTTTAAACCAATCAAGAGCAAAATCCCACCAGGAGAGAAAAAACAGGGAAGTTCAGTCAGAGCATCGTTACTGATTACAGTCACACAGCAAAACATTAGAATATCATCAACTTAGGTGTGACTACACTTTTACAGTCAAGTGCTCAAGTCTTTGTTTTCGTTTGGATCAGGATGACTTACAGCTGATAAAGTGACCCAAAGTCAACCTTCATGGCAACCAAACCATCACAGACTGCAGAACCTGCACACTGGACTTCAGACAGACTGGACTGTGTGTGTCAGACTCTAGGAGCTGATTTACTAATGAAATGTAAACAGAGGACTTTGTACTGAGTCACAGTCCAGTTCTGGTTCTGCTCAGTCCAGGTCAGACACTTGTGATGCCGTCTCTGGTTCAGGAGTGTTGATGTTAGGAATGTGAGGCAGGTTTGTGATGTTTATGAGCTGTAAGTCAGACTGAGTGTGACTTTAATAAATTACAGCCGAATTATACACAAAAACGAACTTTCACAATTTTCTCATTTTGGATGTTTGGATGTATGACTGTACTTGGTGTAGGGGGGTGTTGGGGGGGAATGATGACACACAATTTTCAGAAAAGCAGGCGACTGTCCAGATCTCAGCTGGAAAACATTTCCACTCCTCGACACCTCCAACTCCAGCAGAGAGGAAAACACCACCACTCGTATTTCTAATTCAACAAATAATGAAAATATAGCACAATATCTCTACAGGAGGTCTCTGATTGGCTGAAAAAGGAATGGCTACATTAGTGTAAAGGAGAGGTGGGGGAGCTTGCGTCTGTCCGCCGGAGGCTCGGCATCTTATTTCATCCACAAAGATCAAAAATAACATCTTTTTTACGACACCCCCACCAAACTACACCTGTTTTTGGTGAATTTATTTACATCTTTTGTTCACGTAAGACTCCTGCTGGGGAGTGACTAATGCAAAGCTGGGTCCCACCAGTCTCTGCCAAGCTGAGGACCTTCAGAGCAGACCACGCTCGGGCACCGTGCTCGCTCCTTCCCCAGAACCACCTTCAGTTCTTCCTGCTGGCACACAGAACACCCAGATCTGTCAGGTCAGATGTCCAGATGATGGTGAGTGTAACACGGTGATGACATTAAAGGAAAAGTGTGATGGTGAGGAGCGCTGGAGGAGGGGGGTCAGAGGTGGAGAAATAAAACATAAAAGTCCACAAAATAGAAGCACACTGTCTTACAACTGTTCACTGTTGCAGACATAGTCTACGAGGTCTGTGACCCCCAAAAGGTCATCCTCGTCTTCGTCCTGTGGCGCCATCTCCTGGGAGACTAGGCCGTTAGCAGGCATGGCCGCAGGTGGTGGTGCACTGCTGTTTTTCAGGCCCATTACAGCGGGATTGCCCGTGCCTGTGGCAGGGCGTGGGACGAACCCCTCCAGGCCTTTCATAGGGCTCTGTCCATTAGTGGAAGGAAGCTCCACCAGGTTGTAGTCAAGAGAGCTCGCGCCCTTCCCCAAGTTATCCTCACTTTCCTTTTCCGTGGTCTTCTCTTTTCCCTCCTCCTCCTCCTCCGTGTCGTCCGAATCGATGCGGTTCACCCGCTTACGAACCGGCCGGTCCTCTTCTTCCGATTCATCCGAGTCGTCATCGTCGTCGTCGTCGTCTTCTTCCTCCGACTCCCTCCTGCGCTTGAGCGACAGTCGGTGACGCCGTTTACGTGACTCCTCATCTGACGAGTTAGCTTTCCTCTTCTTACTCTTCTGGTCTTCCTCGTCTGAATCCTCCGAGCGGAAACTCGCTGCAGGACGACAAAAACAAACTTTAACAGACATCAAGTCCCAGGAAAACCTGAAAACGTTCTCAGGGCAGACCTCTCAGATACGCACTAAAAAGAGGAATCTGACCTTCACTCTCAGAGCTGGACAAGCGTCTGCGGTTCTTTGGCTTGTCCTTGTTGGTGCTGACCTGGGAGCCTTCAGAGTCAGACGTCTCGCGGTAATTCACCTGCTTCTTCCGACTCCGATGGGAGCGACGTCTACGCATGTCCAGATCACTGTCACTGAATTCACTTGACCCCTCTGTCACTACACACACACACACACACACACACACAATATGACCACAAAGCAGCAGATAAAGGTAACATTTGTAAAATCTGTCTTTTACTGAAAACACTGCAACACCACCACACTGTGAGAATAAACTCAAACGGATGACTCTCCAGCAAGGTTAGGACAGCTGAGTGTGGGACATCATCTCTTCACAGTTACACTTAAGGGAACTGAAGACAGCAGGTGTTCACATTAAAAAGCTGATTTTGCTTCTCTTATACTACGCTGGTCTTCAGCTTCGTCTGTACTGGACCTACACTGCCAGAACGCAATCATTCTCAAATGTTCAGGACTGCAGACCGGCTGATCAGGTGCCACTCTCTACGAACAGAAACTGGTGTGGTGATGTCCTGCTGAAGAGAGACATCCCTTCTCCAGAGGAGCTGTTTGTATCTTTCTGCAGTGAATGAAGCCCTGACATAAGTCCCCAAATCATGAGCACAGACACCTCATATAACTGTTCATAACAGCTTGGATGGTCTGTTTCTTGCTTTGGCCTGAAAGAAATGACTATTTTATCCAAAATCAGTGAAGTGTTGACTTGTCTGCTCGCAAAACATCCCTCCACTGTCCAGACTGAGCGACTGAGGGGTCAGCGGCACTTGTGGACAAAGCTGACTCAGGTTTTGCTTTTCATAGTAAAGTGTGTGTGTGTGATCTGACCAGTTTCCTGTTTCTTCCAGGTGTCTCTCACCGTTTGTCTTGTTGAAGTTTGTGTTTGTAATAAAAATTTGAAAACCAATAAAAAAAATATACTAAAAAACTGGGACAAGTCACCAAATTTCTGATCAAATCCATCCACTCATCAGACGGCTCACTGGCCTCTCGTTTGGGAAAGTAATCAGGCATCACTTCCCCGTCACACGGCACACACCAAATTGAGCTAAAATTCAGACAATTCTGAAAGCCCGTCAGCTACGACCAAATCAGGCTTAAGCATGTGCCCATCTTAAAGGGCTCCTTACCCATTTCCTCCTCCTCCTCTTCATCAGTCTCCTCAAGCTCTTCATCATCTGAGTACCCTTTGCGTCGCCTGCGAGGCCGCACGTTCCGTCTGCGTGGGGCTGGTCGCTTGGATGAAAGGCGCTGGACAGGGCCACAACCATCACTGCCAAAGTCACTGTCACCAAAGGAATGGGCCTCGACATCGGTCTCCGCATCGTTATCAGACGCCACAAATTCCTCCTCATCGCTACTGCAGGGTCACGTACAAACAGCACAGTTTTGGTAAGAGAGAGATTCACACATGTACACCCCT
>BRDA01005125.1:6647-19147 GCA_036984385.1 Crenuchus spilurus
TCATTTTCTCCTGGAACTTTGACCCACAACCAATAAAAGTTGAGCAAAAAAGTCTTTCTCAAATTCATTATTATTTTTAGCAGCTTAAAAAACGTATTAAAAGATGGCTCAGCAGGCTAAGACGCTGACACTATGATCAGAGGATCGCGAGTTCAAATACCGGTCATGCTGTTTACCATCAACAGCCGGGGCCCAAGAGAGCAAAATTGGCAGTGCTCTCTCTGGGCAGGTAGATGGCGCTCTCTCTCTCCCTATCACTCTCACATTGTAATGTCCGCTGGCTCAGGTGTCTACTAATTGGTCCATTCAGAGCTGGGAATCCTGAGCTTTCCTCCAAGCACGTTGGCTCCCCAGTGACAGTGTATCAGTGGTAGTTTGAAAAGAGGCGGTAGCTGTATGAGGCTTGTGCTTGTCTTCACCCTCCTAGAGTCAGGTACAGTGCAAAGTGATGGGGAGAGCCCCCTAGTGGATGGGATGGGTTAATTGGCTACTACCACATTGGGGGAACGGGATAAAAATTGGCAAAAACAAAAATACTATAAGGATACTGGACCAGATTAATAACACATCACAGTAGTTACTGTTACTATAAGAGTAAATCATGTTGCAGTATTATATATTGCATTATTAGTACATAGAGGCTGTACCAAATTCACACATCAGTGTGAAATCACCAGGGGGTTCTGGCTATGTTGCCAACCTAAAGGCTGCACGAAATAATCTAAAAGGCCCAGAAATTGGAAATAAAAAAATTAAAAAAAAAGAAACAAAAGTACACAGAAGACAGTGCAGGTACAGCAACAAGGTTTAATAGCAAAAAAATGAACAAACAATCAGAAAAATGCGATGAAGAATCTGGTTACAGCATTTCTTCAACCAATGCTGTGGGCCATGATGGAAATACAGGACTTTCAACAAGACTAAAATCAGCCTTTTCCTGTCAAATAGTCCTGTAAAAATTGTAAATTTAACCCGGCGAGGTGAGAAAAGGAGCAGATATTGATGGTTAAGACTGAATAATGACATCACAACAGTCTAATCCTAATGTAGAGACTCGTTACTGAGCTTCATACGTGTACCAATCTGAGAACATTTTGTTTACAATGAAATATGATCAAAATTAAAACAGTGCACGTTATTGTGAAACAACAATAAATAAACCAAAAATTAAGAATCAGTCTGGTTTTGGTTCCCCCCAGTGTTTACTTATGACTATGGATCATTTACATCAACCAATCAGTGCCAGCTCACAGTACATCCACCTCATTGCCCGGGTCAAGCAACGGAAAAAAAACAATCGAGATGAGAAGAGAAATTTGGCGAGATGGAGTCCGAGCACATTTTATAAAGCCTAAGACGTTACAGAAATGACTTCATCATAATGTCTGTGTGATTAGCTGAGCACCTGAATAACAAGATAAGTGCTGAAATCTGACACTGATCGCGGTATAACTGCCCCTGTTACTCCCGTTGTGACCCGTTGTGTACTGCATCCACTCCTCGTTTTCAGGTCTTATACAACCGCTGCATGTCTTCCTCCACTTGTTTTGATTTTCTTCATGAAGTATTATTGCATTAAGTACAAGTTTGAGTTGTAATTCTGTTTCTTTTTTGTTCGTCACTTTCTAAATGAGTTCTTTTTTTTATTTTTCTTTGTGGCATGCTCCTTTCCATTGACCCACTGACCTGGCCCCTGTGCACATGTTCCTCCCCTCCATTATGTATCCATTCTCCCTTCCCCGCCTGTAGCAATCAGGGTATGGTTGCCAGAAACAACCTCTACAGCCGCCATATCAGCAGCAGAGGCCTCGGGCTATTCCTGGCGGAACAGTCGAACACCTCGAAGCTTCCAGGTAACGTTCCCATTTTATACGAGACACGCCGATCAACACAAGTGCATGCCAAGAGTTGCCGTGGTCCACAAAACACTACATTCCCCAGGTGCTGCCATGTTAGCCGTTGTCATGTGTGCTTCCTCAGGGCTGAAGGCAGTGCTCAGTGACTGGCAGGCAGACGCACTGGGACACACAAACACAGCAGAAAGGTCGGCTATGTGTGAGAATTCCGACTTCATCCAGAGATTTTCCGTCTGGTACCTCAAAGTCAGAAAGCAGAACTACAGCACTGCTGATAGTGCAACTCAGATAAATCTGCTGGTTATGTTTGACATCACGCATGACTTGCTTCCCTCTTTCCTTGTGTTTTTTCTGTCTTATGTAAAAGTTTGGCAACAAAAAATCAAATTTGCACAATTTCCCTTTACTCAAGAGCAGTTGTGCAATCAGTGTATTTGATGTTTGGTCTCCACAATATGCTGTATTAGTTTTGTACTGGAACTACAAAGCTAGGGTGGCACGGTGGTTAGCATGTCTCAGCACTGAGGTCTTGGGTTCGAGTCCCAATCTGGGTGGAGTTTCCATGTTCACAGTCCAAAAACATGGAGGTGAACTGGGTAAATTGTCATGGTGCATAGTGCCCAGCGATGAATTGGCGCCCTGTTCTGGGTTTGGCTAAGATGGAATGCCCTGCGCCCGGTAAAGGACGTTAATATTCCAGTTATCACTGCTTACATCATTAAAAATTAATTTTAGTTCACATTAAGTTATCTTAATAGACTTGCTTAAGTCGTTTCAGATACTGTTTGACCTCCTGATTGTGTAAAATTAGACTAAAGTGCAGACAGACTACAGTTTTCAGGACTGCAACATGTAGTCTGTCTCAAATCTGTCATCGGTTTTCCATCATTTTTTTGCGAAGTTTGAATTTTGACGGAAAAAAGGGCAGAAATTCTAAAAGTAACACCTTTCTGCAGAGCTGTATCTCTGAACTTTGAATAAGGCTAAAGGTGGAATGTGAAAAAGCCTGATGGAAACCGGTTTCTTGATTAAACGTGATGCTTTGAACTGTAAGTCACGAGTCTGTTCCACCTCATCAGACTGGAAATGTCTTTACTGCATTTGCCTTTCCAGATGTTGTAGGTTGTTGGGCAATACAACACATTTTTCTTTATGACATAATACCAAGGAGTAAGAAGGCAAACATCCCAAAACCAAAACTGATACTTTTAAAATGTTAAAATGCTGTATTTCCCATCACGCCACTCTCTTCCTTTAACAGAATCTAATGTAAAAAGTATTTATAAATATGTAAATATTTATATAAATGATTATAAAATTAATAATCTATTTCCCAAAATAACACTTTAGTTAGTCAGGAATAAATGTCTGTTAATAAGCTGGTTTGACATCATTAGGTTTAATAAGATGAGTTTAATTGATGATTCTTTTATATTTGTATATAAAACAAAGACAATAACATATGAATATGTATGAAGATGCATGTATGTTACATTATTACTAGTACAGTGGTAACCCTACTTACGAATTTCATCCGTGCAGGAGCCGAGCTCGTTAGCTGGTTTGCTCGTTAGCTAAGAATACATGTAAAACTGATTAATCCGTGTCAGATTATTTATTTTTAAAAATAAAGTGTTGAATTAAAATTCATGGACAACATGTTTTTAATGTAAATCAGCAATAATATGTCAGGGTAGCGTGGACATGTCAGTCTTGATGATGTGGATGTTGCTTGTCTTGCCTGCTGTCTTTGAGCTGCAGTAACACGTCCAGGTAGAGATTACCAATGTGTATGAAGAAACCTCTGCTAAAAGAAAATACAGGGATACATCCCTGGCATCAGAGGCCCGTGTGGCACCACTAATATGCTGTTGAGAGATGCTCAGTGTAATAGAAGTCCATCAGTACACCTTCACTACAGCAGCTCTAGAACATCCCACTAAGTTAATAGTTTCTGAGGTGCAGCCTCCATCATGCTTCACCTGGTACCCTGTTATTAAGCTCTTTTGGACATCAGTGACATCACGTCCTTTACGCGTGATGATGGTTTTACACTCTGCTACAACTGACTGGTGTGCTCTCATTTATACACATGATGACACCCAATAGCTTGTCGCTCCAGTGCAAAACTAAACTTCAGCAGTGTCGACATGTAGTGTAAAGTTTGTAAACTTGATTTTCTGTTGGAACGGCCACTTTAATCCATCTTTCTCTCTGCTTCAGCACGCGGCTCCAGGGTCAGGCTCCGTCTCTTCCTCCGTTGCCGGTTTCCGGGCTTAACTCCAGACAGCCGTCCTCCGTAGCAGCCCCAGAGCAGACACAGGAGGTGGTCTTCAGCAAAACGAGCGGACTGAGAGCAGAGAGGACTCCTCGGCTCAGAGCAGCGGAGGTGGACGGAGGGTCAGTGAGAGGCGGCTGGTCCTGGACAGTCGGAGAGAGGCGCTGCACGGCCCAGTGGGTCCGCCAGAAACAAGAACATCGCAGCACACGACCCTGGTGACGGCTCACGCAGGCATGAAGGGAGAAGCTGGAAGGAGATCAGAGGAAATAGGGGAACCAGAGGACAAGAGGAAACAAACAAAGCAGGGATTATTTTTAAAGCAGGGAAGAAAGCTTCCCATGCTCTCACGGAGGATAAAAGGGACAAGATATAAAGAGAGGAAATAAAAAGCCATAAAGCAGCTGTACATTTGACTCAGATGTGGGAGCTCAGTGGTAGCTAAACGTTTACTTTTTTATTTTTATAGTTGTGCAGTTAATGCCTCAGTTTTATATGAAATTAAATCAGTATTATTGAGTTTCAGGGACGTTTGTTTATTTTAGAATAAACCTGAAGACGTGGATGAACCAGATCATCTTCATTTTAGTCACTACTTACTAAAACTCAAGATTCCCCACTGATAATGTCAAAGTAGTCCAGTTCTTCAGTGCTACATCAAAACGTAAGAATATTCTGTAAAAAGTTTGTGTTTAAAATTTAATTCATGAAGGAAAACTCATTTTAGGTTCATTACACATAAAGTGACATGTTTCAAACCTTTTTTCTTTTAATGGTGATCAGTTTGGCTTATCGATCACGAAATCTCAAATTAGAATATTTAATTTGGCGTTTGAATAAATGACTTTATATGTAATGAATATAAAACATGACAGTTTACTATTTTTAATGAAATTATGAACATTTTTCACTTTTTGCATAAATCTGCATAAATAAATGTAAAAGTTATTCAGAGTACTTTGATGCAAGTTGCTTCATTCTACAGAAACAACTGTTCACAGGGGTGGTGACAGAAACCAGACTTGTCTGAAAGGTTTAGTGCCACTAAAAGCTCCTTCAAGAAAAGTTATATGAAGTGGCTACGAATACATTGCCCAAGATATTGTTTTTGATACTTCTGAGCTACGACTTTGATATTTGTGGTGTACACATTGTGGACCCTGGTTTCTGTCACCACTATATAACACAATATCTGCTTAAAATTATTACTTAAATTAGTAAAAATCTATTTAAATAGTAGTTTTAAGTTTTCCAGTATTAACATTATACATGAAAAGAGTGTATTGGTAGTGTATACATTGTGAACACCATATATAACAAAATCTACTTAAAAATAGTACTTAAATACTAAAAATCTACTTTAGTAGTACTTTTAGGTTTTCTAGTATTAACATTATACATGAAATGGTTATATTTGGTACAAACATTGTCAACCCTGCTCCTGTCAACAATATATATAACAAAATCTGCTTAAAAATAGTTTTTAATTTTATAAATTGACTTTAGTAGTACTTTTAAGTTTTCCAGTATCAACAGTATACATGAAATGGGTGTATTTGTAGCGTAAACACTGTGAACCCTGGTTCATGTCACTACCATATACTTAAAATCTACTTAAAAATAGTACTTGAATACTAAAAATCTACTTTAGTAGTACTACTAAAGTAGTAACTTCTACTTTAGAAGTTTTCCAGTATTAACAGTAGACATGAAAGGTGTATTTGTGGTACAAACATTGTGAACCTTGGTCTTGTCTACACAAATGGGTGTATATGTGGTGTAAACACTGAACCCTGGTTCTCTCGCCACCACATTTAACAAAATCTACTTAACAATAGCACTTAAAACTACTATTTAAATAGATTTTTACTATTTAAGTTTTCCAGTATTAATAGTATACATGAAAAGAGTATTTGTAGCGTAAACACAGTGAATGCTGGTTCCCGTCACCACCATATACTTAAAATTTAATTAAAAATAGTACTTAAATACTAAAAATCTTTAGTAGTACTTTTAGGTTTTCTAGTATTAACATTATACATGAAATGGCTATATGTGGTACAAACATTGTGAACCCTGCTACTGTCGACACCATGTATAACAAAATCTACTTAAAATATTTAATTTTAAAAATCGACTTTAGTAGTACTTTTAAGTTTTCCAGTATTAACAGTATACATGAAAAGGGTGTATTTGTGGTATAAACATTGTGAATTGTCTACACAAATGGGTGTATATGTGATGTAAACACTGAACCCTGGTTCTTTCGCCACCACATTTAACAAAATCTACATAAAAATAGCACTTAAATAGTAGTACTTTAGTAGTACTTTTAGGTTTTCCATGGGTGTATTTGTGGTGTAAACATAAACTCTGGTCCTGTCACCATCACATATAATGAAAAATCTCAGTCAGGTAAGCGAAGGCCAGGGTTAAACCTGTCTAATGGGAAAAGGCCATTCATATCGGACACTCCAAGATTGGGCTTAAGAAGGAAGGTTATATATACACACACCTCAAAATCCGAATATGTAGATATTATGAAAATTGGTAGATTTCCTAACGAGGGTCCAAAAAGTGTTTTTTTGATCTTGCAGGCTGGCCTTTAACAGTAACCTCATTGGTACTGGAGTTAAAAGTAGAAAACGTGGAGTGGATTGAACTGGTTTATGCCATTACAGGTTTTTGTGAGACCAGCATTCAGCAAAAGCTGCCTGCTGAAGACATTTTCTACAAGAACGACTCCGTTCAAATGAACACAAAGCCATTACTGCTGGTGATGAAAATGACAACATTTCCAGGTATTACTCAACTTGGCAGTTGTTGAAAGCAAGAGTCCATTCTGCTGGTACAGTGTGTTCTCTACAGCCGGCTTTAATGGACACAGGGACATAAAATACACCCGGAGACCTTTCGAAGGGGTGAAAAGGGCTTTCTGTGGAGCTTACGGCTGACTGCTCAGTTACTATGGACCTCTGATACAAACCCTCCTCGTGAGCAGTGTTAGGGAGCAGAAACCTTATAAAACATTTATTTATCAGAGTTTTAAAGTGGTTTACACAAACCAAGCGGCTAACTGAGTCACCTTCCTGGCAAGCAAAGCTCTTGTGGAGAGAAATTCCAGGGCAGCCGTCGAGCAGGTTACTGTAAAGGTTACACGGGAGTCTTATGTCATTTGACCTAAAGAGAAGTTCTGCTTCCCCACATTCATGTAACTGCTACCCTACAAGTCCTTTGCCCCTCAGGAGGGTCCAATCTTGCCTGACCGGTTTTTCCTTTCTGTCAGCGTGACGTTCTGCTTTTGCTCACCGACGCGTAATGAGCTCCGGCTCGGGTAATATCCCATTTAATGATTACAAGACTCGGTAATGTTTACAACTTCAGCCAGCTGCCTTTCTGGATAATGATGCCCTCGACCATGTCAGCACTTCCACTGCTACTCACTTCCATTTACCATAATATATTAATCATCTTTAAGTTCAGAGAGCTAAAAATAACAGCACTGGTGCTTAGTCTATCAACGAATTCTGGTGATTTTTCGATTCAGTGTTCAGAATCGGCCTTCGGGCCGAAATGGCATGCCTGCATCAGGTCTTTGTTCTTCTTTAGTTGGTCTCAGTCAGTCCCATCTTAGTGAGCATCACTCACGAGCGTGAGGTAGATGTTGGACTGGAGAAAGCGAGGGTAACAGTCCGTCTCCAGTAAAGAGCGAATGCGTTTCTGGGCGTGGCACAGGGAGTTGTGGGAAGGGGCCTTTAGAAGCTGAAGAGTCAGGTCCCGAGTCTTACTGTCCAAGTTTATCTAAAGAGAGGAGAGAGAGAGAGAGAGAGAGAGAGAGAGAGAGAGGTTTACGCGCCGCAACGTCAGTGATCTGCACAAGGTTTTCAATGTCGGACTTTATAGGCCAGTGTTTCCCAAACCTGGTCCTGGTGCCCCTCCCTGCATCCAACACAATGCTTCAACAAATAAGCTCATTAAGAAGCCCTTTCTGAGTTGCTGGGCAGAGCATCCACTAAATATGCCTGATGGGGGGGGGCATCAGGACTAGATTTGGGTAACACTAGCATAGACAGGCCTTTATGTTGTCTCATCAATGAGCTACGAAATCGAGAGTTGGCATCAATATTAGACGGTAAGGGTCACCAGGTAAACATACTAGTGCATCACCAAAAATGATGAACACAAAACTTTTTTACAATATTCTATAGTGTGCAAACTTTACTTTCACTTTCAAAAAGCATTCAAGGCTGAAACCTGCAGGCCTTGAGACACACCTAATGATGGGTGATGCACATCAGACAGGGTTGTTTGCACACCTCTGCCTCTGGGTTGGGTTGCCAGACACCATGACATATTTTACATTGTAGCCTTACAGGATTGCTACATGTCAGACTCTACAAGATGATAGCAGTAAAATCTAGACAGGCTGGGTTGCCAGATACCACAACATTTACCCCGCTTAGAAACAAACATATTCTTAATGACTCTTATGAAGTCAGGGAACACAGTAAGACAAAGGGTTACAACTAGGGTGACTCCCACCAAAACTGGGAGTGCTGGCAGGTACCGTATAGACATAATATTAGCAATTTAATGTCTCATGAAACCAAATTAATTTGAATGTATGGAGCCATTCAAGGCTGAGTAAGAGAATTTTTCATTGATGTCTTTTTTTTTTTTCCCTGCCAATTTTCTCCCCTTCTCAATGTGGTAGTAGCCAATTAACGCATCCCATCCACTAGGGGGCTCTCCCCATCACTTTGCACTGTCCCTGACTCTAGGAGGGTGAAGACAAGCACAAGCCTCCTCCATTGTGTGTGATGCAGCCACCGCCTCTTTTTGAACTTCCGCTGATACACCATCACTGGGGAGCCAACGCGCTTGGAGGAAAGCTCAGGATTCCCAGCTCCGAATGGACCAATCAGTAGATGCCTGAGCCAGCGGACATTGTAATGTGAGAGTGATAGAGAGTGAGAGCGCCATCTACCCACCCAGAGAGAGCACTGCCAATTTTGCTCTCTTGGGTCCCGGCTGTTGATGGTAAACAGCATGACCGGGATTCAAACTAGCGATCCTCTGGTCATAGTATCAGTGTCTTAGCCTGCTGAGCCACTCGGAGCCTGATATTTCATTTTTAATGATCAGTATGGCTCGTGAGTTGGCCGATCATTCCAGCTCAGTAATATGATGGTCAGTAGTAGTGTTGACACTGTGGGCAGCTGCTGGAAAAGGAAACCAGCATCTCCATAAAGCTTGTCAGTAGATGGGAGCATGAAGTGCTCTAAATTCTCCTGGTTTTCCGAAAAGAGGATTTTGTACTGAGTAACAGTCCAGTTCTGGTTCTGCTTAGTCCAGGTAAGACACTTGTGATGTCTCTGGTTCAGGAGTGCTGATATTATGAATGTGGCAGCTGTAGCTCTGAGAGATACACAGTGTTTATACTGTTTAAAGTCATTTACTCCAAATTAATTAAATAATTTCAGTCATTTGAGATTCTGAATGATTAATAATAAAGAACTTTTTCCTCGTTTTTTGATGTATAACTACAGGTTAAAGGTCACAGAAGCATCTCTGGCTCTGTAGAAATGTATTGTTTTATTTCTTACCCTGACCCTGACTTGTTCATGTGGTCTTCATAACGTACTGTTATCTATAAACAAAAGGAAGGTCTTTCTTTACGGAGAGTCAGAAAGCAAAAATACACAAGCGCTTTGGCTATACAGACACACAAACTCTGAACATCTTTTTAAATGTCCTGCTGAGCAGGTTTTAAACAAGCTACAACTTCCTTCCCTTTCGTCTCGCAAAAGTCCTTTCCTCCTGACCTTTAACCCTTGATTTTAGGGGTCTCTCCTTAAGACGGAACTATTTAAAGCTTTTCCCTATGGAGCCTTCTTTGCCTGTTTGTGTTTTCCTCAGAATTTGGCCCGATTCTCCAAAAATGTACTTTCCAAAGTGCAAATTAAGTATAAAAACAGTCCAGTGGACAGAGATCTGTCATTATTAACTGTATACAATAAAGCAACATTAGTAAATAAGACATTTGTCAGTAATCAGATCAACACATTCGCACATGATAATCGGAGTCTCATATGTGAGTTAGGCAGACTTCTGCTTTATAACCAGCCAATAAACTCACAGAATACTGTTAATATGACCACTTAAATAATCATTAATAAGACAAGGTTGGTATTCACGAATAATTAAAATTGGGCAAAGTTCAGTCCAGAATACACTGCATGTCTGTACTTGAGTAAAACTGTAGGTCTTACAGAGTCAGAAACCACATAAGCAAGTCTATCTGAGATGACTTAAAGGAGCAATCAGTCATTTTTAAATCCAAAATCTATCAAAAAATATTTGTGCAAAATATGTTATTAAATTTTTATTCACATGAAATGAAGAATAAAAGCTTTCTAGTCATAAAGAACCTGGTTATGTTCAACAGAGCAGATCATCCACATGGGAGCAAACACACATATAGCATTAGAAGAGTAATGACATAATCGCTGATTGCTCCTTTAACGCATGGTTTGAGTTGCCAGATTTGTCAAATTCATGCTAAAATGGTCTGTTTTGAAAATGCAGTCATGGGTAAAAATTCAGAGGTCATGGGCCTCTAAAAAGCACTTACAGTAGAAAATGAATAAATTGCTTTGTGAATGCAGAAATCAGCACACGATGAGCTAAAAACAGGCTGAGAAGAGGAAAAAGTGTGCAGCTCTGAATGTAATGGTGACGAGTACGCAGGCAGTGTGTGAGAGGAGCTTCTGCTTTCATTAACAGCTAATATGTCAGTCAGGTAAATGAGGGACTGTGGGAGACTGCAGCGCAAAGAAAAGGAGTGAGGGATTGAAAGTACAGGCCTTTATTAGTCCCACAGTGAGGAAAAGCAAAAAGAAGAAAAAAGGAGATGATGATGATGATGATGATGATAAAAAAAGTTGGGGATTATGTGCTTCAGCCATGTCTGATTGGTACAGGTCATTTCTATCTCAGGTCTACTTCTCTAGGCCAAAGCTGCCCACTGAAAAGGTATAGCAAGGCAATGCATTTATGGTGCACCTTTCATACACCACCGCCATTCAAGTGCTTTACAGATTAAGAAACAAAAAAGAAAAAATAGCAGAATAATAAAAAAACATAAAATTGGAAAAAACAAACAAACAATAAGATCAAAAGAAGTGACCCCGAGTGGCTCAGCAGGCTAAGACGCTGACACTATGATCAGAGAGCAAAATTGGCAGTGCTCTCTCTGGGTGGGTAGATGGCGCTCTCTCTCTCTCTATCACTCTCACATTGCAATGTCCGCTGGCTCAGGCGTCTACTGATTGGTCCATTTGGAGCTGGGGATCCTGCGCTTTCCTCCGCGCATGTTGGCTCCCCAGTGACGGTGTATCAGCGCAGTGGAGGAGGCTTGTGCCTGTCTTCATCCTCCTAGAGACAGGGACAGTGCACAAGTGATGGGGAGAGCGCCCTAGTGGATGGGATGGGTTAATTGTCTACTACCACATTGGGAAGAGGATCAAAATTTGGCAAAAATGATAAAAAACAAATAAGATAAGAAAATAGATTTCAGGCTAATATCAGTTTATGAGGGATGTTGCCAATAATTGAGCTGGAGAATTTCTCAAGACCTGGCAACCCTGTTTGTGGCAAGTGTGTAATGATTCAGGCATGTGGTGTGTACAGTGCTAATTAGTGACTGCAAGCTTTCTTCCCTATTTGCTACGTTATGTTAGACAGGCTTCCACCTTGTCTAACGTTTAGTGGAAGGGAGGAAACTGGCACGTGTGCTGTAATCGCACGAGTTTGCACATTGACTGACACTGAACAAGCACACAAAAGTGAGCAGTGTGACTGAACGGTGTGCCCCACCTCTCGTGGCGCTCCAGGCTGGATGTAGGTGGTGCAGATCTCCTTGGCTCGTCTGTGCAGGCTGAAGGTGTTGGAGGACTGTCTGTACTGCTCGCAGGCCAAGTAGAACTGCAGGTTCTCCTCACTGAACTCGGAGCGGAGGAAGGCTTCAAACACAGACAAACCCACTGATGGAGAAAAAAAAAGAGAGGAGGGTGGGCTTACTGAACGTCTGAGAGTCACTAGACGGTCTCTACGGGCAGAAAGGAGACACAGATGGGACATTCGCACACATATACTGTGTCATAGACACACAAACAGCACAAACTTGGTGCCTCAAGGCTGTTCTAACAGACTCATCTGCTCGTTTTAATACTTTCCTGCATTTGCACCACTCTCTGCGACTCGTTCTAGAGGGACAAAATCATCAAGGGCGGAAGGGAAACGGACGGGGAGGGGGACGTTGCTAACAGATGTTACAACATGCTGAGGTCCCAAAAATTATGTAC
>BRDA01005125.1:21647-43814 GCA_036984385.1 Crenuchus spilurus
GTGCTGGGACCAAATCTACACCCTTGATCTTCACTGCAGTTTAATTTAGCCACATTTTACAGTAATCAACAAAGTACAATCTCCTCAGTCAATGATCTACAGTCATATGACTTGAAAAGAGGCATTAGCTGTGGGTGAAAATCCCTCTCAGGAGGCCAAACAGCTACAATGTAGCATCATGTTTCTGTGAGGCGCAGCTCGCTCAACCTGGGAAAATAATGCATTTGTTTGGCTTAAATCATTGCTCTTAAGGGCTATACTCATCAAATATTTTGCACGCTTAAATTCAGATTTCACAGTAAACGGTCCATTTCATGGGAAATTGCTCATTTCACGGTCTGTGACGCGATGTTCACGGCTGTGAATTCGGTAGGGCCCTGCTTACTAAACGATACAGCTGCAGAAGTGAAGAAAACACATTATCTAATTATTCTGCAGCACTCAAGTGTGTAAAAGTGTGCTCAAGTGTGTGTAGATTCTGTCCTGGACAAAACCCCAAATAAGAAAACAGAAGTGCAGAAACTTCATCTTAAGAACAATTGGTGCGTAAGGCCTAATGTCCCTTAAACATCTTTTTGCCGTCTGAACTCATCACTAGACCAATCAAGGAAATAGTACAAATCAGAGTCATCAGCCGCTGTGACTGAAAGAGGAAGACGGGTGTTACAAAAACAGAATAAATCCAGCTTGGTGACATACGTGTGCAACAACGTAAAGACGGACCTGATTTTATCTGTCACCTCTGCTATGCAGCAGGGCAGAGTGAGCAGTAAAAACTGCTTTAATCAAGACCTTTAACACATCAAAACCCCAGTCTTCAAATACATGCACTGCTACTGCTAATGCAGATGGTGCTGATATATTTAGCAGCTCTAATCAGGTCCACCCGTTTCCCTCCTTCAGATTTTTTCAGAAGTTTCATCAACACATACAGACGTGTTACATGAAGAGTGTGGTAAGAATTCAGCACAGCACATGAAGGCCTTTCCCATATCCCACCATTGTATGGTGCTGCTTTGATGTAACATTGTACTTTCCTCATCTCTCTCACACACACACACACACACACACACACACACACACACAAAGAAAGGGGTTAAATCAGCCGTAACAGCACCTCCTTGTATCTACCCATATTGGCTCAGCAGACAAACCAACAATGTATTTTATTTGTCTGATATCAGATGACGTAGATTGATATCCATCCTCATGTTGACTGCCAACAGTGTTAACTGTTTATGGACTACACTGTATGGCAGATAGAAGTAGTTTAATGTGAATGATTAAAAATAAATTCATTTAAGAATTGAACATTTGTGTGTTTTACCATATTTACGTTGGCCACCAGTTTATAAAAGAAGCCGCTCGAGAAGGTGCATTACTGTGATTTTATCATGGAAAAGAAAGTTTTAACTTCACTGATAGGAACTAGAAAAAGGTCACAGTGGCATTAAAAACATTGTTCAGTATAAACTGTTCACTTTTCACTTATTTAGCTGAATATTCGAATGCCAAATATTCAGTACATCGCTAAGGTATAGCTAGAAAGGTTTACATTGGTTACAGTAGACGATATGTAAAACGGAAACGTTAAGTAAAAAAGTAAAAGTATAAAAGTAAAAGTAAAAATGTAAAAGTAAAAAAGTATAAGCATGAAAGTAAATGTTAAGTAAAAACGTAAAAGTAAAAAAGTAAAAGCTAAGTAAAAAGTAAAAGTAAAAACGCAAAAGTAAAAATGTAAA
The DNA here is from genome assembly GCA_036984385.1 of Crenuchus spilurus. Taxonomy (NCBI): domain Eukaryota; kingdom Metazoa; phylum Chordata; class Actinopteri; order Characiformes; family Crenuchidae; genus Crenuchus; species Crenuchus spilurus. The sequence goes on from BRDA01005125.1 coordinate 23,390, forward strand.
ATTAAAAAAGTAAAAGTAAGTTAAGTATAAAAGTAAAAGTAAAAAAGTAAAAGTTAAGTAAAAAAAGTAAAAGTAAAAAAAGTAAAAGTAAAAACGCAAAAGTTAAGTAAAAATGTAAAAGTAAAAAAAGGAAAAGTTAAGTAAAAAAGTAAAAGTAAAAAAAGTAAAAGTTAAGTAAAAAAGTAAAAGTAAAAAAGTAAAAGTTAAGTAAAAAAGTACATCCAAACACTTGTTTAATCAGTGACAACACACACAATAGAGGGATATAACACTACTGCAAACCAGTGTTAACTGAACAGTCACCAAAGTAAGTTGTACTGTGTATGGGATCTGATTTGAATTGAATGTTGTCAGAAAACAAGATAACGTGACAGAAACAGAAAAAGAAAAAAATTTAATATCTTACCTCTGCTTCCCAGCAGAGTGTTGAGAGACTCTCCCCATTTCTCCACTTGCTCTCGGCTGAGCCGGGTCTTACCATGGCCCACCTGACTCCACTGCTTGACGAAACGAGAGCGCTTCTCTTTGGCACTAAAATAAGACACATTACCTCCATGTCAATGTTTTTTTTTCCTGTTTACACTACAGTTTACATCATTTTCTATTGTATCAGTTTTATTATCTTTATTGTTCACAGTCTTCATGTTGCTGGTTTATATAGACTGTGTCTGAAAGGTCATTGCTGCCTAAGTGGATGTCTGTAAAACCCAACTCAGGTTTAAAACACATTCAGTAACTACTGAATGCTTACTGCTAGATCATAGTTTACCTTCAAAAACTGACCAAACAGTGTTTTAACATGCAGCCTTCTATGTAAACAATAGATTTCCTGCCTTCCTGTCTCAGAATGTAGCCAGAGTTTAATTTATGATGCATCAGCTGTCTTAAGGACTGTTGTGATGGTTTTGTGCTTGAGTTTGGCTTTTCCTCAATTCTCTCATAGTCATGTGTTCATGTTCCCCTTGTCTGGTACAGTATCAATATAAAAAAAACAAAAAGTGAACAAAAAGCTAATAAAATTGATAAAAACAAAAAAATACATAGAAGTATAAAGTTAAACTTGGGCTGTAAAGCAGCCAATCAGAGCTGAGCTAGGTTAGGGTTTCTCTTCACTAAACTCCTCTCTACTGCACTTCTCTAGCATACCATGCAAATCATCACCTATTACCTTCCTCTTATCTTTCTTCTTGTTTTTTCCCCCCACTTTTACCACCACAATTTGGTTTTATTTCATTTTTTAGTACCCATTATGTTTTTAGTTCCAGAATGCTGCATCGCTGTAAACAGCCAATCAGAGGAGAGATAATTGAATTGTTCATGAGCTCACCATAAAAAGGTAAAACAGCATATTTCAGGGAAAGCCAAAGTGTATTAAGTGTGTGTGTAAAAGCATTCTAGGCCTTTTTTAAGCGGAGATAGAAGGAGGAGACTATGAAACCAAAATGAGCAGGAAACATGTGAGGGGGCAAAGGACGAAAGAATGGATGGCACAGAGCTGGAGGAAGATAAAGAAGGAATGAGATAAAAGCAGATAGAGTGGCGTGTCTTAGTTTCGCTGGACCTGAGCCAACGTCCACACCCATATACTGTCATCTAACAACACAAATGTCACTCCTGAAGAAGAGCACTTCAAATGGCTTCGCTCAGCTCCTGACAATCTTACCTGCTGGGCTCTCGGTGCTCTGTAGCTGACAGATTGGAATGGGAGGAGTGCGGACTCTGCAGGAGAAAAGAAAAAGATGTTTTTTTTATTCACAGTACAGATATACACAGACTGGGTCACATTTCTTGAGTTGTATATTAAGCTCTTTCCCCAGAGATCACTAGAATTCGATTCAGAAGAATGTTGGGAAACTCAAGCCAGTTGGGAAGTGCTGTTTATGCAATGCTTTGCTTTATTATTGTGAAGAGTCATTAATGTCGTGGGGAAAACGCAGAAGATGAGAAAACCAAACATTAGGTACAGGACCAGACAGCAACGTTACAGAGAAAGGAAGCTTTCTCCCTAAGTCAAAGTGGCCTTTGAATTGTTTACTTTAGGCTTGAGCTGATCCCTTGCCAAACGTATCATGATGTCATGGATTAAAGGAGGGCTCGCCCCAGTATCAGTGCTGAGCCAACAGAATGAACACAGAGCGACAGCACATGTGGGTTCTCCCACACATTCTTTGGAATTTGCACTCATTCTCAGCAACAGAACGTCTGATTAAGGAAGTACATGAATAGCAAAAGGATTTTATTTTTCCATTGAATGCTCAATTCAACGGAAAAGAGTTCAGCATTTTTCATCTAAAGGTGTAACTGTACTCATGAATCGATCAAATAGTGAAAAGTGCATCAATGTGACATAAAATTTATGTGTTTTGCATTTGCAGCAAAAAGTATTGAAACTATTGAAATGTTTCAGTACGTCAATTTGCTAATTCATTCTACACAAACTTTTAATAGTTTTACAAAAAAAATTAAAATTTCAATACTTAAATTTGGCAAACAATTCTACACAAATTTTTAAATAATTTCACAAAAAAAAAAATAGAAAAATTTCAGATCTTAAATTTGGCATTGAATTCTACACAAAATTAAGAAGTTTACAAAAAATAGAAATGTTTCAGTACTTAAATTTCGCAAACAATTCTACACAAACTTTCAATCATTTTACAAAAAAATAGAAACGTTTCAGTTCTTAAATTTGGCTAACAATTCTACACAAACTTTCAATAATTTGTACAAAAAAATAGAAACGTTTCAGTTCTTAAATTTGGCAAACAATTCTACACAAACTTTCAATAATTTTACAAAAAAATAGAAACGTTTCAGTTCTTAAATTTGGCAAACAATTCTACACAAACTTCCAATAATTTTACAAACAAAAATCGAAACGATCAAAAAGTTTCAATACTCAAATTTGGCAATCAATTCTATACTCTATTTCAATTGTTTTACAAATAAGTCGCACCAATTTAACACTGTATGGTTACAGAGATTAGATTATAAAAAGAACATATTTGTAATTTAAGCTCAACAAATTAGGTTCTATTAAATAAACATTTAGGATTAAAGACAATGTTGAGTTTTTAATTTGTAGCCACAGTATTGATTTGGTAAAGTGTATCACGACCCTACACTTGGTATCATTCTAAACACATGTTCATTTTCTAATTTCTAATGTCATGATTCATTATGCTCTAGGAGGCAGTGTGTGTTGCACACTTGTTGAGGTATGCCTTTGTTCAAATTAAAGCAGCTTTTGTGAGGAATTTTGTCATTTCTTATGATCAGTGTAGGACTGCACTCAATTTCTATCTACTTTCAATTTCTATCTGTTGTTTCTGTAGCATACAGGTGATTACCAAAGTCAATAAGAAAGTTAACTACAGAACACTGTGTAGTAATGACTAGTACATTTTATTAATGCGAGACTGTTATCTGCTATAACAGACTGCTGACTCTTTATTTTCATTTGTGCTGTCAAATGATTAAATATTTAATAATAATTAATTGATTTCTGTTGAGTAGTCAAGCATAATTAAAGTGATTAAATCTGACACTTATAATAGAAAGAATTAATATGTTTGTGCTTCACGACACCGCTGGGTGGATAACAGTAAACAGATGAGAATGGTGTGGAGCATGACATGTTTGAGATAAAGCTTAGTACAATATATGCAGTGCCACATGTAATCCTGGTAACACTTAATTTTTTTTTCCTTCCCATTGAAAAAAGTACCTGAGAAGAGAAACAGCTGCAGATCAGTTCATTGGCAAGATTAGTGGAGGATTTATTAACCTTGAGGCTGGGTAATAACTGGCAACCAACCCAATACAACCAAGCAACATAATCTATTATGAATTATTTGGATAAAAACGTTTTTGTTTTATCATTTACTTTGGACACGTTAGTGATCTGTAAGAATATGAACTGAATGATTTAACAAAACTGAACATTCTTATTTAATCTGAATCTCAATTTTGAACAAGAAAGCATGAACAGGAATCATAGTCCCACATTAACAGTTTTTAAAACCTTTATCACATGAATGCTTTATTTACATGTTAACATTGACAACGCTAGTATTTATACTCGAACAATGGCTAGTAAAAAGTGCTCTGTACCGTGCTAGTGTCCACTTAGTCCTCAGTAGGTCAAAGTGCGGTAGTTGGAGAAAGAAATCGGAACAAGCCATAAAAATGGACTCAAGGCATTCCCAGATTTTTTAGTAAACGAGTCAAGCTAGTGTAACAAATAGTTGGAGGAACCTCGGTTATTGTTTACTCTGGTTATCGTACAATTCAGTTATCATCAACATTTTTTGGGGAAATGTTGTCCCAGTTATCGTTCATCCACCCGGTTTTCATCAGTGTGCCTACGTGACACGACAATAATTTTGCAAAAACAAAGCATCCACCCAGGCATCTGTTGTTCATTCTGGCAAAAAAAAAACAAAATGGCTTGAGAAGCATCCAAATAATATTGTTCAAAACTAATTAAAACACATCACACTAAAGCGACTACCCCCTGAAAGCACTACCCCCTGAAAAAGGTGTGAAAACAAACAGCGGCTGAGAATGGGTGTACAAAACAAAGGCTGCCAGCTGGACCACACCAGCACTCTCTAAAACAGAGCGTAAACCTGTCAGAGTGATGTTAAATCTTAATTTATCCATTTCATTAGTCTTTTGTGTTTATTTCTCATTGTGTTCTGTATGTAAAACTATAGTTATTCTATATAAAATGTATTTTTGTTCATATTTTTGAGTGTCTGGGACAGATTAATAGGATTTACATTATTTCTTATAATATTCCTTCAGTTATCATTCATTACCCATAGTAAGTAGCCATGTGAAATTACACAGAGTATTCATTTAAGGATACACTCACTAGGGACCTAACGGTAGTTCTTCTATTGCATCACTCCAAAAAACACATTTGGCACCTTTATTTTTAAGAGACAAATATTGTGACCAGGGTACTGTAACTCTACTGAGACCAGTTACATCATACGTTTATGTTTACCATGGCCAATGTCTAATAACCATCCAACCATCATCTTTACTACAAACATTCCAGATACAATGCATATTTAAGAACATTTAGTCAGAAATACAATTTAAATAAAGAGAAACGTCTCTTTTAGTCAGAACTAGCAAGAGGCGGTAATAAAATTGTTGATAATGTATTGGTCGCGCTCTCAAACATATAATCATTGTTAATATTAGAAGTAACAATACATTGAAGCATGGTACATTACAATGAAAAATGTAAACAAATGTCACGTGCATTCTGTTTATTATGCCATCTGACACAGTCACATTGTTTGGTCACAACTGCTTTCGGTCACACATGAAGAATATTGGTCACACACACACGCCAGACTTTTTAGCCTCCTTAGTAGTCTTAAAGTTTCTTCCATTTCAGTAAAATTTTATCAAAACAAAAACAACTGTACCTGTGAACAGAGTCTATAGCTACAACTTGAAAGTAATCAATATTCACTTAATGGCTAATTTAATTTGACATCTTTATGACATTAATTGTCATGGTTTGTTTAGATGGTTTGTTTAGATGGTTTAGATGGTTTGTTTAGAAAAACTCAGCAGACCCTTATGATGGGTTAGGAGCCTTGCTCAGAGGTACTTCATCATGACCTGTCCGTGGATCGAACCCATGACCTTCCGGTCACAAGACCAGATCCCTAACCACCAGACAAGATTTTAGATTATCAAATGTTTAGTAGAACAGATATTGGGTGGGTATCAGTCAGTACTCAAAATCTGAATGTGTATATAAGATTAAGATTAAGATCAACCAATTTAGCCAATGTGATTTTTCACACAACGGAATTTGACCTCCGCATTTAACAACATTCGTACAGTGAAACACACACACACACTAGTGAACACACTAGGCTGTGAGAATTTGTGCGGTGGGCAGCCCTTATCCACCGGCGCCCGGGGAGCATTTAGGGGATGAGGTGCCTTGCACCTTTTAACAAATTGGTTAAAATTTGGACAAAGTCATGCCCTGTCCTGGGATCGAACCGGTGACCTTCTGGTCACAAGACCAGATCCTTACCACTAGGCCATGGCTGCCCCATGTTAGATACTACATTTAAAAAACTGAAAATTGTGAAAAAAGTTAATTTTTGTTTATAATTTAATTGGAAAAGGAAAACGATCACTTACTTTATAGTCATAATTCATCATTTGTAATCCGTTTAAATGTAATGTGGCATTTCACACCCTTGTTGTTTTACTGTTGATCAGTACGGCTTAATCAGAAATAAAAAATTAGTCAAATATTTGAGTAAAACATTCAAACAGTATCAACATTAAGACAAAAAAGGCTTGAAGTGCTTGTGATGAATGAATATAATTTTACTATTGTAATTTTACGGCAATGAATATAAAATATATAACAGTTCACCTTTTTAAATTAAATTAAGAGCACAAACTTTTTCATGATATTATAATATCAGAAGTGCACTAGTATATGAGTCTCTGTATAAGTTAAGTGACAGAAGCTCACTGTTTAGCTGATGTTTATTATTTAATGTTGTATCAGCAACTAAGGTTACATCCAGTTAACTCGTTACCAAGTCACTACTTTTTGGACTGGGGGAGTAAACTCACTGTTTGGTACTCTGACTGACTTGAATAATGTGTATGACATGGAGACCAAATTAAAAATGTCAGATTTGGAAATGAATTCCTTAAGAATTCATGATTTTTCAGGATTACCTGCCCAAAAAGACTCTTCAGATGCAGCTTCGCGGCTGATAACTTCGCCTTGACGTGAATTCGGTGGTGGTGGTGCTCTGTGTTGAAGGACATGGGGCTGGATGAAGCTAATGTAGATGAATGCGGCATCTCCTCTTTCTCCACACTTTCAGTGCTGCCGATGGCACCTGGGGTCAGCTGGCTGTCACTGTAGGCCTTGAAGCTGTCGTTGAGACCGGTTACTCTGAGGTAACCTGACGACTTGTCCAGTTCAGTCAGGTTCTCCACACTAACACTGTGCTGTTTAGTCAGCTCGTTGGTAGTCTCGTGGCCAACTGGTGTCAAAGGCAGGGACATGGTGCCCCTGTCTGTTTCATCCACGAAGACCGAGGCCTGCCTGTATTTGGCCTTTTTGTCTTCTTTATTGTGGTTCTCATCCTTCAAAGTGACCTTCTTCCAGGATAAGAAGTCCAGGTCCAATAAGGAGCCCTCGGAACTGTACCGACGCATGGCTGTTTATGCTGAGGAAAAAGGGAAAGTGAGGAAAAAGAGGAAGAGAGATGGAAGGAGGAAGGTTGAGGAAATACCAGAAGTCTGAGGAAGATGAGGCAAAAGACAGACAGCACAGTGAGCCCCGGGATTTTCAAGCAATACTGTATGATTTCAAGCATATTTCTGTAAATAGGTTAACTAGAAAATGAGTCAGTGTCCTGGGGGGATTATGGAGTATGTATGTCATCAGGATGGGGTATATTTGACTGAGCACTTTGCTCGACAGATTCTCATTTTTTAAATTATTTCTTTCCCCTTTTAAGTGTCAACTTTTATTTCAAGTAAATTGTGCCGATATGACATAATTGTTGCTTTATGTAACTAAAATAGTAGTCTAGTGCGCTCATAGATGCTCATGTTGATCGCATCTTTCATTTAGAGCTAAAGCTAACAATGCTAACAAACAGTAGAATTCAATAGTCACCTAAATAACTTAATGTTTTTAATCAAGATACGTGACCGAAATGATCCAGATCTTAAGATCTCAGAGTAGTCTATGTGGTTTAGGACACTTTGTAATTTACTGTAACCAAACCAAAACTGCCACTATATCTGCTGCTAACAAACACTAGAACTCAATAGTCACCTAAATAATTGAATGGCTCCAATCAAGATATGTGACCAAAATGATCCAGATCTTAAGATCTCAGAGTAGTCAGTGTGGTTTAGGACACAGTATGATTTACTGTATACAAATTAACCTGAACTAGCACTGTATCTGCTGCTAATTAACAGTAGGACTCAATAGTCACCTAAATAACAATGTTTTCAATCAAGATACTTAACCAAAATGATCCAGATCTTAAGGTAGGTATATACTCCCAAACTAAAATGTTTTTTTGAACCACATGAATCAGTAAATGGCAAATAATTCCTAGGTTACATAATTTGCATAAATTATGCAAATTAGCATCCAATATGGCCACCGAGAGGCAGAAAGTTATGTATTTTCTAAACGGTATATCTCAAAAACCACTAAAGATTTTGACTTTATTTTTTGGACTTTTATTTATAACCAATAAACTCATGTCCTGATGTAAGGAAATTAAATACAGATTAAACATATTGAAGATAAAGACAAGTTTCCATTTTTGTCATTTTTCCGCACCTAATTAAATATTCAAGCCTGCTAATCTAGTACTTACAAAGGTTTGATCAAAAAATGCTGAGATCATCCCATGAAGAAATATATAAAGTATCAGTACTCCAAAAATCAAAGAGAAATCTTAAAAAATACCAGAGATATCATGCTTGAAAGACTGCATGGAAGCCAACTGACTTTTTGGGAGTATATACCTACCTTAAGATCTCAGAGTAGTCTGTGTGGTTTAGGGGACAGTATGATTTACTATAAAGTATACAAATTAACCTGAACTAGCACTGTATCTGCTGCTAACAAACATTAGGACTCAATAGTCACCTAAATAACCTAGTGGTTTCCATCAAGATACTTCACTAAAATGACAAGATCTTAAGTAAGATGAAAAAGTTATCAGTATCTCTTTCTAATACTAGAACTCAATAGTCACCTAAACACTGCAGCCAGGTCTTAATTAAGACCCCATAGACTAGTTGCTGTGGTTTAGGACACAGTATAACTTACTGCAAGCTTTAAAAATTCAGTTATAAGTTGCAGCTTCAGACATCATACGTCTGTGTGATGTTTTAAAGCTCACAGTATGGCATAGTGTATCATAAACCACATCAACCAGTTTGAAATAACTTTGGTGAAGTATTTGGATGGAAACAACATTTAGGTGACTATTGAGTTCTAGTGTTAGTTAGCAGCCGATACAGTGGCAGTTTTGGTTTGGTTTGGTTACAGTAAATTACAAAGTGTCCTAAACCACACAGACTACTCTGAGATCTTAAGATCTGGATCATTTCGGTCACGTATCTCTATGGAAACCATTATGTTATTTAGGTGACTATTGAGTCCTAATGTTTGTTAGCAGCAGATACAGTGCTAGTTCAGGTTAATTTGTATACTTTACAGTAAATCATACTGTGTCCTAAATCACACTGACTAGTCTGAGATCTTAAGATCTGGATCATTTTGGTCACATATCTTGATTGAACCCATTATGTTATTTAGGTGACTATTGAGTTCTAGTGTTTGTTATTAGCTGATACAGGCAAGACAGTAGCAGTTCTGGTTCATTTGTATACTTTACAGTAAATCATACTGTGTCCTAAACCACACAGACTACTCTGAGATCTTAAGATCTGGATCATTTTGGTTAAGTATCTTGATTGAAACCATTATGTTATTTAGGTGACTATTGAGTTCTACTGTTAGTTAGCAGCAGATACAGTGCTAGTTCATGTTAATTTGTATACTTTACAGTAAATCATACTGTGTCCTAAACCACACAGACTAGTCTGAGATCTTAAGATCTGGATCATTTCGGTCACGTATCTCTATGGAAAACATTAAGTTATTTAGGTGACTATTGAGTTCTACTGTTAGTTAGCAGCAGATACAGTGCTAGTTCAGGTTAATTTGTATACAGTAAATCATACTGTGTCCTAAACCACACTGACTACTCTGAGATCTTAAGATCTGGTTCATTTCGGTCACGTATCTTGATTGAAACCATTATGTTATTTAGGTGACTATTGAGTTCTAGTATTAGTTAGCAGCAGATACAGTGGTAGTTCAGGTTCATTTGTATACTTTACAGTAAATCATACTGTGTCCTAAACCACACAGACTACTCTGAGATCTTAAGATCTGGATCATTTCGGTCACGTATCTTGATTGAAGCCATTCAATTATTTCGGTGACTATTAAGTTCTAGTGTTTGTTAGCAGCAGATATAGTGGCAGTTTTGGTTCGTTTACAGTAAATCACACTGTGTCCTAAACCACACTGACTAGTCTGAGATCTTAAGATCTGGATCATTTTGGTTAAGTATCTTGATTGAAGTAAATTTAAGTTCAATCAAGTTATTTAGGTGCCTATTAAGTTATTTAGGTGACTATTGAGTTCTAGTGTTTTTTAACCTAGAGAAGTACATTTCTGGACTCTTGGCTGATGGACTACATGTGTGAAAGAAGTGTGAATACAAGCCATTCCTTTACCACATCACTGCCAGACTTTTACAAGTCAGAGTTTCAGTGTTTACATGATTTTAATGCTGTTTATATAAAGAAAGGCTATTCTGGTGCTTCACTAAAACATCAGCTCCTCTGTCCACCTCAGCCATGGCTCACATACTAAAGCAGGTTGTGCTGAAGTGGGAAATGTGAGAAATGTGAGAAATGCTGTTTGGTTGTTACCTTAAGGTGACTGCAGGCTCCACATGGTCAGTTCCCACAAGTGCAGGTCAACAAACCCTCCCAAACCCAGACAGGGAGTCTTAAAACCTCCTTTAGTCCACAGCCAGTCTTCAGGTCTGAGTCTAAAGACACATTCAGCTGTTTCTCAGGCTCTAAAACAGCCAATCTGCTGCCTAAATGTGTACAACAGTAAGCAGATCTTAGTTACATGCTTCGTATGAATTGAAGCACGGCCCCGTTTCCGAGGCCACGCCCACCTGGCCAGTCCGGTCTTGCCCTAATCTTAAGAACAGCGTTGACGTAATGAGCGTAGGTGTGGCTCTGAGGAGCGTCTTCATGTTCTACCAGCTCATTTCATTTGTTTATTTACTCTTTTTCACCATTTCCTTCCAGGAAGTGATGTGCTGATCTGAGGCTAACATGTTAAACTCTGAGATAATGCAAAATTCAGTGAATTTTACAGGACTTGTACTGTTTTTCTGAGTTCATTCATTTTTTATGTATCTTGGATTTAATCTTCAGAGATTAAGGGACCATCTAAAAAGTGCACAATCATTGACAGAGGAATTTGACCATTAACCCTTCCGTGTAGTGAACTGTAGTGTAGTGATCTACTCTTATTGTCCATTTTAGCTTCACCGGCCATTTAGCTGCACTTTGTACAGACTGTAGTCCCTCTGTTTCTCTGTATACCATCTTATTCAACGCACAGGACCCCCCACAGAGCAGGTATTGTTTGAGGGGTGGCTCATTCTCAGCACTGCAGTGACACTGATGTGGTGGTGGTGGTGTGTTAGCATGTGCTATGCTGATCAATTTAACGTGACTGTCTCTAAACTTTTGACTGAACATGTCCAGCTGTTCAGTGTTTCAGTAATTTTTGCACAACTTTTTGTTCTCTAACAAGGAGCTTAACAGCAAAGTTCACAACAGCTGTTTGGTCCATGAATCCACCAAAAAATGGCCTCAGAGTGTCACAGAGTGTCATCAGCAGGTTGTAACAGAGACACGGAGAGACTGGAAGAGTCACAGAAAGGCACAGAAGTGGACGTCCTTTGGCCACATCACACACTGATGCCCGCTTCATTGTGAACAGTGCCCTGCGGAACCGGATGATGATGCCACACAACTCCAGCACATTTAAGGGAGGTGAGCGGCACCCAAGTGTCGCATCAGACCATTCAAAACTGTTTACATCAGCGTGGTCTGTGTGCTTGACGACCTGCAAGGGTACCTGACCACATCACCAGGCACAGGTGGCATCGTCTCGCATGGGACAGGGAGCATTTACGCTGGACGAGGGACCAGTGGACCTCAGTGCTGTTCACTGATGTAAGTTGGTTCACGCTGAGCAGAAATGATGGCCACCAACGATGTTAGAGACGCTATGCATCAGCCAGTGTTGTCACCAGATGGTGACAAGCCCATATTACTCTAATAACATCATTAATCCAGTCATTGTGCCTTTGCTTGAACAACACAGGCCTCATTTCTTCTTCATGGATGATGATGCAGCTTAGTGGTTAGCATGTCCGCCTCTCAGCGCTGAGGTCTTGGGTTTGAGTCCCCATCTGAGCAGAGTTTCCATGTTCTCCCTGTGTCTGCGTGAGTTTCCTCCGGGGTCTCCGGTTTCCTCCCACAGTCAAAAAACATGGAGGTCTGGTGGATCAGGTACACTAAATTCTCTAAAATCATCTGTGTGTGTATGTATATGCTCGTGTGTGCACCCAGCGATGGTTTGGCGCCCTGTCCTGGGCTTAGATGATTAGTGTAATGCCCTGCCCTGCGCCCAGGGAGGGGGTAGGTGACTAACCGTGACCCTGATAAGGATTAAGCTGGTGTGATAATGAATGAATGGGTGGATGATGATGCTCCAGCTCATCTAGGTTGCATCATTAGGAAACGGCTGATGGAGACTAGGGTACCTCAAATGGAGTGACCTGCACTTTCTCCAGACCTGAATCTCATAGAAAACCTATTGGATCAGCTGAGTCGCCATGTAGAGGCTCCCAACTCTGTACCCCATGACCTCAATGACTTGAGAGCCGCCCTTCAAGAAGAGTGAGATGCCATGTCTCAGCAGACAATAAGTCGAACTGTGAACAGCATGAGGTGTCGTTGTCAAGCTGTAACTGATGCTCAAAGGCACACGACACATTATTGAGACACTGACATTGTTTGCTGGGGTTTAAACACCACTGTGGTGTTTTAATAAACTGGAATCACCACTGCATGCTTAAATACCCTACTTTCATTTTATAATATTCGGTATGTCACTTTAGTTTTTTTCTCTTTTTTCTGCATGACAGCATGAAGCATTTCAAAAGGTTTGATGAGAAAGTAAACAGAGAAAATTATATTTTATTATATATTTATAAACAGAATCATCAGCATGTTCAGAGCAGCTGGTTATTTACAAGTATGTCCACTAGGGGGAGCTCTGAGTACACAGTATAGTGGGAACACAGTGTGCCACACACTGATAGTCTAATAACCTCCATAAAACACATAGAAAAGATATGTAAAGACAACTGATTAACCATATCCTCTCAAATCTCACCATCACAACCACAGGTGTGTTAATATCTTCTAATATATGTTTGCAATGTATGAAAATGTATGAAATGATTATAGTACTGTTTTATACTATAATACTAATGATAGTAATTAATATAGTACATGCTGACATTGTAGTGTTAAATATACAATACATACAGTACATAAAACACACACACACACACACACACACACACACACACACACACACACACACACACACACACACATGTATATATAATGTATATAAAAATGCATTTAAAACATAAACATCCATATATCTTTCACTCCAGAATGATTGGATATACAGAAGGATGGCTGGATGGATGTATAAACAGCAGGTGTGTGGGATGATATAATGATATGATATGATATAGATAGAGATGTAAGATATATGAATGCATGTATATCTGCGGTGGTGTGACAGCTCTGAAAGCCCTGCAGATGATCAGTGTCTCTGCTTTTATTGTTTAAAAATCTATGCTTGATTAAAATGCGTTTCTACCAAATTCTAAATACAAATATTATAATTTAGAGCATTTATTTACAGAAGCATCAGGGGTTCATTTTGTCCAGAGCTGGAGATTGTGGAATCAAACAAAAGCTTGTGGTTTTGTAATGAACATATGTCTCCTATAGAAAACACTATTTATTTGCTCATTTTAACACTTTGTAAAAATATATAACATACAATATAAAATGAGCCATAAAATATACACACATTTTTCTCCAGTATGTTAAATTTAATAATAAAATGTGCAAAAGCATATTTTCTGAAGATGATGTATTTTCACTCTGATGTAGTCTGACATGCCTTCTCTTTTTCACAAATTACACCCATCTAAAATAATTTTCCCCAAAGTGTTACACAGGCTCCTGTTCAGCACAAACTCAGCAACAACAGTGTCAAAACAGTAAAAGTGTCATAAATCTATATTTTGATTAAATCTGGTCTAAACGTAGACTTTCCAAAAACCTGTTTTCAGATGTGCTGATATATTGTGAAAAAACACTCTAAACATTTCTAGCCAAGACTTTTGAGCTCAGAACTGAATAAACAGAGGTGTTGGCTACACACTGCTCATTACAGTTTTTAGACATTGTATGTGGTTTTATTTCTAAAGCTTAACTAATGTGAGGCGACACTCTGTTTTCCGCTGACTCCAATGGGTTAAGACATCTTCATCATCAGCATGACAATTGTCTTACATTATTTATTACAGTACTACTACTACAAATAATAATAATATATATTTTTTTAAATGAATGAAATAAGTAAATAAATAAATAAGAAAAAGTTAATGTATAAAATCGGATACATGGGTTTTTGTGCCCCCTAGTGGATAATCCATGTGTTGCATGCACCAGAAGATACACACAGAATGACTTTTTTAAGTGAATAAGGGGCTTAAAACATTTGTGTTGTGTATGTTTTTGTTTCTTTAAACAGCATGCTGTGAGCAATAAAGTATGTATCAAATATGATAGAAAACTCATATGTGCAACGTTATTTAATTTATTTTTTGTGTAAATGATCAGAAGGTTAAGTAAACATGCCAGTTTTAGAGTTTTTATTCAATGGTCCAGGCTTTACAGGGCTGTTAGAAAATCAACAAATCCTGTATGTTGACCAGAGGTGCACATTTTTGCATAAGACTGTATATGAAGTGCTCTACTTGACATTCATAACTTTAAAGTTAGAGCCTAATGAGGGATGTGGTATGCCTGATTGGCCTTTGTGAGCTCGGTGCCTTAGACAGCATGTAAATGCAGGTAGAGGCTGATTTTTTAATGAGCTCAATCAAGTCTCCATACAGGCTGCTGACGTTTCATTTAACTGGTACTAAAAAAGGGGCTCCATTTACCAAATGGGCTCTAGTTCTTGTGGAATGGGCCATTTCACACAAATTGGGCCTAATTTATGGAAACTGTTTAGACCTGGACAGAGAGATGGAAGCTTTAATGCAGGTCATGGTGGTGTAGTTGCAGATTGAGAATATAATTGGATAATGAGACTGAGCTGAAGGTGACATATAGCAGAGCTGTGCAGGTGTAACATAGTGTTCACAACTGCTTCTAAAATCATTTTTTATAAAAAGAAATGATGACAAAAGTACAATAAGCTGCAGTGCTTTCAAGACAATATGTTCATATTCAAGTTTAAACAACACAATACTGATGTTTTTATTAAGTTGGTGAAGAGAAGTTAGAAAAAAATGTATAAATGTTTTTTTTTGGAAATTAAAAACTGAAAATTGGCATGATCATATGTATTCACTCCCTTTGATATGAAGCCCCTAAAAAGGCCTTGTGCAACCAATTACCTTCAGAAGTCACATTCTTAGTGAAATGAAGTCCACCTGTGTCAGATGATCTGTCAGTGTATACACACCTTTTCTTAAAGGCCCCAGAGGCTGCAACACCATTAAGCAAGAGGCACCACTAACCAAATAACACCATGAAGACCAAGGAGATCTCCAAACAAGTCAGGGACAAAGTTGTTGAGAAGTACAAGTCAGGGTTGGGTTATGAAAAAATATCAAAATCTCTGATGATCCCCCAGAGCACCATCAAATCCATTATCATCAAATGAAAAGAAAATGGTACCACAACAAACCTGCCAATAGGGGACCGCCACCAAAACTGTCAGACGGGGCAAGGAGGGCATTAATCAGAGAGGCAGAACAGAGACAAAAGGTAACTCTGAGCACCAGGGATTGGAGTATCAGTCCATACAAACACAATAAGCCATACATTCCATAAAGCCAGCTCTACTGAAGAGTGGCCAGAAAAAGCCTTTACGTACAGACAAAAATAGGAAGGCTCGTTTTGAGTTTGCCAAAAGTCATGTGGGAAACTTCCCAAATGTATGGAGGAAGGTGACCTGGTCAGATGAGACCAAAATGTAACTTTTAGGCCACCAAGGAAAAAGCTATGTCTGGCACAAACCCAACATATCTCATCACCTCAAGAACAGCATTCCCACAGTGAAACATGTTGGTGGCAGCATCATTCTGTGGAGATGTTTTTCAGCAGCAGGGACTGGAAAACTGGGAAGATGGATGATGCTATACAGGGATATATATTCTTGAGCAAAACCTGTTTCAGTCTGTCAGTGATTTGAGGCTGGGACAGAGGTTCACCTTCCAATAGGACAATTACCTAAAGCACACTGCTAAAGCAACACTCGAGTGGTTTAAGAGGAAATGTGAAAGCATATTGGAATGGCCTAGTCAAAGCTCAGACCTTAATCCAACTGAGAATCTGTGGTCAGACTTGAAGATTGCTGTTCACCAGCAGAAACCATCTAACTTGAAGGAGCTGGAGCAGTTTTGCTGGAGGAATGGGCAAAACTCCCAGTGCCAAGATGTGGCAAGCTCATAGAGACTTATCCAAAATGAATTGCAGCTGTAATTGTAGTCACCTGACTCTACTAATTGCTGACTTTAGGGGGGTGAATAATTACGCACACTGAAGTTTTCTGATATTTTGTCCTATTTGTTCTTTTGCTTCACAGTAAAAAGAAAATCAAATGTTCAGAGTTGTAGACATGTTCTGTACATTAAATGATGCAAAGCCTCAAATAATCCATTTTAGCTCCAGGTTGTGATGTAACAATACATGAAAAATGCCAAGGGGGGTGAATACTTTCGCAAGGGTCTGTAGGTAACATACTCTTATGCATAATTTTGTGCACTCTTAATGTTTTTTTACTTTCTCTGTGAAAGAAATGCTGTTTAGAGTGAAATTCTGATGTTTTGGATGCAAGTTCAACAGATCTTGTGTTTCTTCATCATCAGGAACAGTTGTGGCCTTGTGACCAGAAGGTCAGTCCCCTGAAGTGACAGGACATGACTGAAGTGCCCTTGAGCAAGACACCTAAACCTCAAATGCTGGCACCATGGATAGGGGCTGCCCACCACACTGGGCAAGTTTGCTCACTGCCCCCTAGTGTGATCACTAGTGTTTCATTGTATGGATGGGAGAAATGCAGAGATGTGTCACACTTCACTTCATTAAGAACTTTACAGTCACAACCTAAACTCTTCTGGGAAGGAAGAGGAGGTCATTTATTTCCTCACTACAACCAAGCAATGACAGTGGTTTAGCATTTTTAACCATTTTAACCATGCTTAGTTAATAATGATGATTAAGGGCACACGGCAATGATATATTAGCTGTAGCTGGACAACAAACACTCTTCATTACTTAGTAATGAATCCTCCCACAAATGATATCGCAAGAGGAGAAAACCTCAAAGTGTGAAAATGACATGACACTAATGTCATAAAACACACTAAACTATTGCTTGCGGACTATTTCTTCAGCATATCTGTTTGCACAGTGTGGGAACAAATATAATAGAATAGAACATTATTTCCCAATTGTTAATGTTTTCTTTGGTTTACCTCTGACTAGTGTACAAACATAAAAATCTTTAAAAAGAAAAATAGAAAATGATCTATAAAGATAATGGGCTCTTTTTACATTTCATGTCCACAAGAGGGTGTTAGAGAGTTAAAAGCAATTAACTGACAAAAATAAACACACACACACACACACACACACACACACACACACACACACACACACACATATATATATATATATACAGGGGTTAGACAATGAAACTGAAACAGCTGGTTTTAGACCACAATAATGTATTAGTAGGTGTTGGGCCTCCTTTTACAGCCAATACAGGGTCAATTTGCCTTGGGAATGACATATACAAGTCCTGCACAGTGGTCAGAGGGGTTTTAAGCCATTCTTCTTGCAGGATAGTGGTCAGGTCACTACGTGATGCTGGTGGAGGAAAATGTTTCCTGACTCTCTCCTCCAAAACACCCCAAAGTGGCTCAATAATATTTAGACACAAAGACTTGCTGTCTTGGTCACAGATGCACCAGCAAGACGTGCACCAACAATTTGTCCTCTTTTGAACTCTGGTATGTCACCATAATGTTGTGTGCATTGTAATATACTATATAACTGTGCTCTTACCTGCTAACTGAACCTTCACACTCTGCTCTTACTGGTGCAATGTGACATTAATGAAGATTGGCCACCAGACTGGTCCAGTTTAGCCATGAAACCTCCCACACTAACATGACAGCTGTTTCACTTTCATTGTCCAACCCCTGTATGTATATATATATATGGCAAACTGTCAGACAGTATGAAAACAATATATTTAATTTTTAACTGTACATTTATGTATATATTATATATACAGTTGCAAAAAAAGTATGTGAATCCTTTGGGATTACTTGGATTTCTGCTTAAATGGGTCATTATATGTGTTCTAATCTTCATCTAAGTCACAACAATAGACAAACACAGTCTGCTTAAACTAATACTGCACAAAAAATTATATATTTTCAAGTTTATATTGAACACAACATGTACACATTCACAGTGCAGGGTGGAAAAGGTATGTGAACCTTTAAGCTAATGACTTCTCCAAGAGCTGACTGGAGCCAGGAGTCAGACAACCTGGAGCCAATCAATGTGATAAGATTGGATTTGTTGACAGCTGCCCTGTCCTACAAAATTATGCTGTTCTCAAGAAGTATTGCCCGATGTGAACCATGATTCACACAAAAGAGCTCTCAGAAGACCTACGCTCACGGATTGTTGACTTGCGTGAAGCTGGAAAGGGTTACAAAAGTATCTCTAAAAGCCTTGATGTTCATTTGTCCGCAGACAGACTGTCTACAAATGGAGAAAGTTCAGCACTGTTGCTACTCCTCCCTAGGCGTGGTCGTCCTGTAAAGTTGACTGCAAGAGCACAGCGCAGAATGCTCAGTGAGGTGAAGAAGAGTCCTAAAGTGTCAGCTAAAGACTTTCAGAAATCTCTGGCACATGCTAACATTTTTTGACAAATCTACAAGAAGTAAAACATTAAAGAAGAATGGAATTCATGGAAGGACACCATGGAGGAAGCCACTACTGTCCAAAAAACAAAAGAAAACAACATTGCTGCACATTTGAAGTGTGCAAAAGAGCACCTGGATGACAGCACTACTGGCAAATATTCTGTGGGCAGATGAAACCAAAATTGAGTTGTTTGGAAATAACACACAATGCTATATGTGGTGAAAAAAGGCACTGCACAACAACGTCAAGACCTCATCCCAGCTGTGAAAGATGGTGGAGGGGGCATCATGGTTTGGGGCTGCTCAGAGCCTTAAGAGATTGCTGTCATCAACAGAACAATGAATTCCCAAGTTTATCAAGACATTTTGCAGGAATACTTAAAACCACCTGTCAGCCAAATGAAGCTCAACCGATGATGGGTGATGCAACAGGACAGCGACCCAAAACAGTAAATCAACAACAGAATGGCTTCAACAGAAGAAAATACACCTTCTGGAGTGTCCCAGTCAGAGTCCTGACCTCAACCTGACTGAGATGCTGTGACAACCTCGAGAGCGATTCACACCAGACATCCAGAGAATATTGCTGAACTGAATTTTTTTGTGTGTATTTATAGGAATATAGTAATAATTCATTAAACTAAATGTATATAAATGGGATATTTTTGTCATTTGTCTGATTTAGAAACAAGAAAGAGCTGCACTGGTGTGGCCTGTTGTCACTGAGAACTCGTCCTCGAGTCATGAAGGCTGGAATATTATGGACAAAACACTGAACGTCATCATGTTGACAGATGCTGAGATAAAAGTACAGTGTGTGTGTGTGTGTGTGTTCATCTGTGTGCTTTCAGCACCTTCACCAACTGCTGATCTCCATCAGGAACCTTAATGTGTCTTTGCATGGCCATCACGGTTTTATGGAGCGTCTCGCAGATAAGTATCAACAATAAGGTCTGAGTAGCTGTACATTAAGCCCACTTTGGAGGTGAGATGTGTGAAAAGCACGAACAGGCTGAGGTCTGTGTGCACCTGGAGTGAGTGAGCTGATGCAGGAGCTCTCCGGGTGCTTTCATCTCTGCCTCACTCATTATCAGCAGACTTCTTTCAGGACCTACACATTGAATTGATGATTTAACCAACCACATCATATATATATAAAACAATGAACAGGAAAGAAAACTAACGTCTCAGCAGTTCATCAGATCAAACCTGAGTGTCTCAAAAAAATTAGAATATCATTGAAAAGTTAATTTATTTGAATAATTCAATTAAAGTGAAGCTCATATATTATATAGACTCATTACACACAGAGAGTCTATTTCAAGTGTTTATTTATTATAATGTTTATGATTATGGCCGACAGCCAATGAAAACATAAAAGTCAAAACAGAATATTATATAAGACCAATTAAAACATGATGTTTAATAAATAAATGTTGTTT
>BRDA01005128.1:11018-31477 GCA_036984385.1 Crenuchus spilurus
TGCCAGAGGCTGATCACCTCCATGCCACCTCAACAGTGCCAGAGGCTGATCACCTCCATGCCACCTCAACAGTGCCAGAGGCTGATCACCTCCATGCCAGGCTGCACTGATGCAGTAATGCATGTAAAAGGAGCCTCGATCAAGTACTGAGTGTTTATACTGTACATACTGTTCAATAAAACAACATTTATGTATTAAAGTCATTTTTTAATTGGTCTTATGTAATATTCTAATGTGTTAAGATTCTGACTTTTGGGTTTTCATTGGCTGTCGGCCAAAATCATCAATGTTAAAAGAAATAAATGCTTGAAGTAGACTCTGTGTGTAATAAATCTGTATAAAATGTGACCCTGGCAGGGAAAACCAGACCAGTCGCTGGGCAACTTATTGAGATATGGTGTCGTTCAGCCCGTCACTCACATTAGCGACTAAACTTAGCCGCTCGGTTTTGTTGCTGTAAATGAAACATAATAGTCTCAGATATGTATCGTAGTACATGTTTTGATCAAAACCACATGTTGTGCAGTAAGCCGTTCAGCGAATTTGCAGAATTTACCTGAAAAACCGGTTTCTGTGACCCCTCGAATCCTGATGTAGATCTACGTTTACCGCGGAGGTGCACAAGCTTGTTGGGTGTCATTCGGCTCCTGAACTACTTCTCTTCATTGTAGAAATGTGTTTGAGCTCATGTATCCATCCACCAAACGTGAGCAGCTCAGATGTCTTCAGCTGATGTAAACAGAGCGACTGTAGCCAGCGTCGTCTTTTAATCTTCATTTCTGCTGTATTTGGATTTATTTTGATTAATTTTTAAGCGTTTCTGGTGTTTTAATGGATTGTGACACAAATAAACAGTATGCTGTGTCTCTGAATGCTCCATCTCTGAAAAAGTTTGAGAGATAATTGCCTGAAACTTTGTGTGAGGCTTCCTCTAACAGTACTCTTTACAAATATGCTAATAACTTATATTTGGAAAAAATGACTGACCCGGTTTACCCTGGCGGGGGTCACATATACAACTTTTTGAATTACTGACAAATTAAATTTTCTGTGATATTACAATTGATTGAGACACACCTGTACTTTTCTAAACAGCTCGTTGTTGCACTTTTGAAACTATTTTTGAATTTTTTTAAAGCTTGAAGCATAAACACCATCTTCTCTGTGCATCAGATTGTGCCTCCCATTAGTTTTTGGAGATGTACTAGTAGTACATCAGCCAATACTCATAGTGGCATCACACCATCAACATCAGGAAACACTTGTTTGCAAAATCACTGACTAAGTTGAAATGTTGAGATACTTTTAACAAGCACATGCCTGCAATATCCAACTCCAGCAAAAGGTCAACACTGCCACGTTTTGCACCAGGGGGACATCACATTTCTGCAGGAGGAAACACACCGTGCAATACTTTTCATAGGAAATGAACATCTCCTGCAAGTCTCTGCCAAACCATTTCAACTCCAAGCTGGACAAAAAGGTCAAATTTACCCACAGCACTCATCCACAACACTACTCAACAAGTGTAATTAAGACTGTTGCACATGTGTCGGTGTGTTCCGATTGCTGAGTGAATTAGTAGCTTCAATATTACTCCAATGCACCGGAGTTTAAAATAGGCATGCTATCAGCAGCTCAGAAACATCCCCTGGGGCTTTCCTCATGCGAGAGGCTCTGCAGACATTACATGGGCTTTGGAGTCTTCATTTCGAGAGGATGAGCGAGGCTCTGCAAGAATGCACCTCGCCTGTTGCTGGTTTATTTTGGCAGAGGATGAGAGTGGGAGAATGTGTGCCCTCGTCGCCAGCGGCCATTGGCGGTGCAAGAACGGAGGAAATGGAAAGATACCCATCCAGTTCACCTTTTGCGATGGGTTTAACTATTACTTTCCTCTACATAACATACCATTCAGCCCTTCAACTCAACTCAAATCCCTGTCTCTCTGGTCTAGAAATGCATGCTTAGCTGAGCAAGAGTCCCTGTAAGTTCAACACTGGCAACCCTAATTTTGGTGAACCAGAACCTTCTTGAAAGTCTTAAGGTTCTCCCTCAAAGCAAAGACCAAAATTCAAGGTAATCCAGTGCTGCTGCATTTGTTGCTGTTTAATTCCAGCCTACAAGCACTACAGTAGAGGAGAAGACGAAATGTCAAAAGGTCAAAGCAAGTTCAAGTCTTGCATACCACAGCACTGAAAGACCAATCCTGCTAAATATAAACCTTCACTATTAGCATCGTACGAATACCATCAGACCAATCATCCTCAAGCAACCAGAGCACATCACAGGATGCTTCATGGAGGCCCAAACATGGTGACCAAAATTCCTCCGTGATCAACAATCTAGGCTTGTGTCAAGTTTATTTAAAACAGCAACAGGCACCCATGGTCATTATCACAAACAAAACAAGAACCGGTTTGTTGAGCAGGATCCAAACTCCATGATTCAAGCAGTCACATTTCATTTACAATATTCCACCAGCGGCCCTCACACCACCTAACAAACTAATGAGCTGTGATGAACCCATTTAAACTTGCTGCCAGACATGCAAGAATGGACCCATTGTCTTATCACGATGAGTCCAAATCCGGAATTGTTAGATGAACTGTATTAAACACTCTTTTCTATATCTCCATCAGTAATGGGGACAGTCACCGTCTGATTCACTAAAGCGTTGTTTTGTGAACTCTTTAGAATGCTCTATATTTCTGCATTAAGTCCTAAAAGTAGATAAAGAGAACCCTCGGACATGTCCTTGGTTTGTGCCATGATACACTTCCACCAATGTGTTGTGAAGTGTAGATTTTGATAGATCCCTGTTCTTTAAATAAAACAGGGTGCCCACTCACACCTAATTGTCATCCCATTAATTGAAAACACCCGGCTCTAATTTCACCTTCAAATTAACTGCTAATCCTAGAGGTTCACATACTTCTGCCTCTCACAAATATGTCATAATGGATCATTTTCCTCAATAAATAAATGAGCAAGTATAATATTTGTGTCTCATTTGTTTACCTGACTTCTCTTTATCTACTTTTAGGACTTGTGTGAACATCTGATGATGTTTTAGGTCAAATTTATGTAAAAATATAGAATTATAAAGGGTTCACAAACTTTCAAGCACCACTGTACATATGAAAACATCTCTCAAAAACGTCTCTGGAAACATCATATTTTATGTGGAATTATAAATTTGAGTATTATCATAAACATCCAAGGTTAAATGAAAAAAATACATAAAAATATGATATAATGCTGCTCAAAATATGGCCAACTTCTGGTCAGATTGGATGTGGTCAATCTTGCATGTTAACACAGCTGCTCTCAGCACCACAACAGACAGACTGAACTGGCTGAACTGGCTGCACTCATCACATGACTTTTCTCATTGGCCGCAGCACTCACATATTACATTGTAAATCAGTATTTTAAACATTTTTATGATGTAGAAATCTGTGTTTGCATTAATCAGCACATTTGTGAATGATCACACATTATGTCTTTTGCTCTTTCACAAACTTTTGAGACAGCCTTGCGATACAGTTTTGATTGATCAATTAGCCCGGCCCATTTTACATGGGAAAGGTAAAAATGGTTGCCAGACATTTATTAGACATTGGGAAGGTTTTCATAAAACATATTTTGGACATTATTAACTATTAACAACATTAACATAATTAGCTAATTTTGGAGCTTTAAGCTTCTGGCAATAGTGTCAGAAGAACATATCCTACATATTCAGCTCTTTAGTTAGTGACCACAGCCCCTAAAATATACACTTCTAAAAACCTTCTTAAAGAAGTGACTGTTAAAGCTGCCTCTGCTGTTAAAAGCCAGATAGTAAAGGAACAGAATGAAAGACTTGTTTGTGTGCAAATGGCTCCTGTGCCAAATTCCCCATGTGGAACATGGGCACTTTGGAGAACCTGAGCGACTGCCTGAGAGAGCATTTGGGTTGTGTAACATGGGGTAGAGTTTTGTTATTGCGAAAAATGAGACTGTTTTGAATCACTCTTCACATGTCTGGCTTTGATATTTTTAATTATATTAAACTAACTGGTTTACAGACAAATAATAATGTAATATGCAAGTTAAAATTGTAAAGAGTATAATTTATTTGCTTAATAACAGAATCTTTAGCCCTATTGAGGGGGACCTTGTTATTTCTGTAGACCCATTTTTCTGTGTCACATGATCATATGATTATGCTAATTATTATTGACAGTGTGAATATAAAACTATTATTTACAGTTATATTAGTGTAACAGTATTTAGCATTAGGCCTTTAAGGAACTCAAAGTGATACAGTGACTTGTACCTGTAGCTGTGATTATATAATCACCTCTTTAATAAACCTCGCTTTTATCTTCAATTTAAGTTTCTTTTTTCTCCACTTAAAGCTATCCCACGTAGAGTCTAGACACCAAGTAGACCAATTAGATTATTAAGCAAATCTTAAAAGCTTAAAAGTAGCTCTAAAAGCTTTAAAAGCATTAATACTTTGGGTTTGTGAAGGTTTTTGGTGGATCCACATTAAAAGACCAATTAAAGGTAGTAGCAGAAGCCAAATATCTTTATTTTCCAATGGATGCAAATAAAATCATCCTGTAAAAGAATAAATTACCACAGGACCACCCCCACTCCTCTGTTCATTTAATCCAAATTATCATTTGAGACAATGTAGTAATTACCTAGCAACACCCAGACAACTACCAGATAGACCATACTAACCACCTATGACCACAGCGACTGTCTAGAAACACCTTAACGACCAGAGACCACAGCAACTGCCTAGCAACACCATGCCAAAAGACCATAACAACCACCAATACACTCCTCAGTAACCACTTCAGAGACCATAGCACCCATACATGGAAGACCATAGCAGCTGACTAGCAACCCCTCAGCAACCATCCAGGACACCCTAGCAACTGCCTAGCAAGACTTAATCATCTACCAAGAAGACCACAACTACTACCTCGCAAACACTTCAGCAACCATCCAGGAGACCCTAGCAACTGCCTAGCAACACCTCAGTAACCATCCAGGAGACCCTAGCAACTGCCTAGCAACACCTCAGTAACCATCCAGGAGACCACCACAACTGTCTATACACCACAACTGTCTATATAACTGGATATGACAATTCCTTTGCAACTCCTGCAGAGGCCATAATGACTGACTTTAGAAACCATCTTGGAGACCCAAGCAACTGCCTAGCAACACATTAGCAACCCTTCAGCAGACCATACCAACCATCTTTGTACTCCTTAACAACCAGGTTAACCATAGAAATTGCCTAGGAACACCTCTGCAACCACTCAGAAAACCATTACAAGGACCTGGCAACACCCTACTAACCATCTAAGCAATGCCCTAACAAAGCACTTATGCTGCACAATCACTCTGCATTTTCTTCAGGAAACCAATTTAGTTTTAGAGATTACCCAAACCTACTGTACACCTTTACCCATAGGGGAAATGCACCTTCCACTTGTTCACTCGAGCAGATGAGGTGAGGCATTATAATTGCACCTGTCAGCTTTACAAAGAAAGGATAGAATGTGAAAGCACCGAGCGTGAATTTATCCATTAGAGAGATTTCTGCTGGAACAGATAGCAGGAATGAACACAGAGACTTGTAGCAAGTGTCCATGGGAAAATGGGTCCATTTAGCTGAACCACTCCCAGGCCATCAACCAAGAATATACCCAGAGAGCATAAACAGTCATGAGGCAATATTTAAGAAAGGCTTCATTCACCAGCCTGGTAAACATTTAAAGTTTTTCCAACAACCTGTGTCAACAAATGTCATATATTACCATTAGAGCAGCCCAAATAACTGTGGTGGTACACGCTGAGAGGTGGCTTTTAAATAAGCAAATACCATCCATATTTCTGAAGCCATGCTCATTTTAGAACATCTTAAGGCTTGTACTCATGCCACAAAACACAGGTTTACAACACGGTGGGATTATATAAGACAGAGCATACTAGAAAAAAAACTGTACAGCCTTGTAATGTTGACCAGCTGGTGCCAAAAACTAATGATTTAAGATGAGCACAAAGCCTTTAGACAGCAACAGAGTAAATGAAGGGGAAAGATGCTGTGGTTCTGTTGTTCCAAACCACAAAGAAAAATCCAAGTTTACAGTGATTTTACTATTAAATAACCATGTTTATGACTATAATCACACCTTGTACAGTCATATGTACATCTGAGCTCTTGGTTACTTGATTTTGGTGTCACGTTTTTGGCTAAAAGTACAACCCCTGAGTTTAAGGAAAGACTCAACCAGAAATCACTTACTTCTCCACTTATCCCAGATGAGCCAAG
This sequence comes from Crenuchus spilurus, assembly GCA_036984385.1. Classification (NCBI taxonomy): domain Eukaryota; kingdom Metazoa; phylum Chordata; class Actinopteri; order Characiformes; family Crenuchidae; genus Crenuchus; species Crenuchus spilurus. The sequence goes on from BRDA01005128.1 coordinate 17,359, forward strand.
ACATGTTTGGAGTCCAAATTTTGTTTCTGAAGCTGTAAGGCTAACATCGCACTATAATACACTTACACTAGGTCTCAAAATTGCCTAAAGCAGCCCAGTTGTTTCTTTTTTCCACAGTGCTTGACAATTAGGGCAGATATTAGAGACTCTACCACCACCAACGGCCAGCATCCACCTGTTAACATCCACACAGAACACAGGATTAGCACCTCCTGTTGTCCCACCACCACCACTTCAAGCTTTTCCTTGGAGGTCTCCCATCCAGGAACTAACCAGACCCAGACCTGCTTAGCTTCAGTGTTTACATGTTATGTTGTGAAGGTGCTATAACTGCTGGCAAGCATAGCATCAAAACCCAAACACATTTAGATCTTAATTACAGTCTCACAGACTGTTTGGTGTTTTAGGACACAGCATCGTTTTTTTAATAATGAATTATTAATTACTAATTAATTAATTTATAATATCTATAAAATAACAAATCTATTAAATTATTAATATAACCCACAGCTCCAGAAAACAGCAGGGCTGGTAGAAGACTAGACTGTTAGAACAATTTGGTTTGGATTCCTATTCAGGAAAGTCACTGACTGTTTTACTGAGCCACTCGTTCCTACATTGAATATTCATGAGATAGATGTGAACAAAAGCTTAACAAATGTGAGGTGACACTGTGTTTGACTCATTCAGTGGCTCCTAGATTGAATATATATGAGATATATGTGAGGCGAGAAGTTTACAGTTCATATTCGCATTCCACACATTCCATGGCTACTATTCCACCAATGGAATGTCCAGAATTACCATGTCATTATCATATGAATGACAGATCGCGTCATTTGGTGGGAAAAAAAATGTGCAGCTCTGACTCGCTCTCACAAATGTGTCTCTGCTTATTTAAGCTCCTCTCACAAATATCTAACAAAATATTTAGATTCAAGCTTTATATGTTTGAAAAGTAGACTCTTGAAGGTTTCTGGGGTATGTTTAATTTTGTTTCTAGGATACAATCTTGAGTTATATAAGTGTTTTTGCATTTGGGTTTTGTTCTCACCGGCGGAAGAGCCTACTCGAGGGGGTTAATAAAGATCTGGATGTGGTTTGCGCAGACTGAGAGACATTTGGTTATTTTAATGAAAACTACTGGGTTATTTAGGGGACTACTGAGTCCTACTATTTTTGTTAATGTTAGCCTCACAGCTCTAGCTCTAAACTACAGAAGCGTAATTTGGACTCGTCGTGGCTGATCAGTAAGTAGAAAAATGTGTTTCGAATTCAAAATTGCCATTTGGAAATTTGCATATGCAAATGTTTCAAACCAAGCTGACAAATCTGTTGGGGTTTCACTCTGACAACTCTTATGCTAACTGCATACAATTAGGATATTTGAACACTACTCGTTTAATAAAAGGTGATATTTAAACAGCAATACGGGATAAAATCTTTTTCCTAACTCCGCACTCATGGAGAGGGCTACTTGCCATCAAAGCTGCCGTGCTCTGTGCAGTACTGAAGGAGTTTGCCGTACGTCTCGTTGGAAGGCTGGAAGACGAACACACCGGAGTTAAAGCAGTCGGGCCAGCCTGGATCTGGAGCTGCTGATAATTCCTCTCGGTCAAACAGCTCATCGATGTTTGATACCACCTGAACACAGAGCAGCACTTTACTATATACAAGTACAATTATTGCCAAAAGCACATCATACAGTTGCCAAAAAAGGAATTAGGGATGACTTGGATTTCCACTTTGATTAATATTAAATGCGGTCTGTCCATTGTTCATGTCTTTTATTGAGCATTTCGTAAACATCAGTAAACAGTCATTAGCAAAGTGAACCTGTGTATTAATGACTTCTCCAAGCTGGTAAAAGGCATTTCTGTTAAGGAGATGCAAATGTGGATTTCACAGCAGCTTTCCCATTAAATAAATGCACACAAAGTCTGGTTACGGACAAATCTGCCCTACTCAAGAAAGAATACTTAGTGTGAACCAAGCCTTGATGCAAACAGCTTTCAGAAGACCACAGACGATGCTGGAGAGACCCGTGAAGCTGGAGAAGTTTCTACAAATGGAGAACATTTAGGATTGTTGCTACTCTCTCTAGGAGTGGGGTACACAAAGAGAAAGAACCTGAAGGTAACAGCAAAAGACCTACAGAAGACTGACTTACAAAACAAAAATGGTGCTATAAGGATCTAAGGATGCAGCTGATGTCCAAAAAGTCCATTTTAATTTTGCCCAAAACCATCTGGATGATCTATGCTTTTGGGAAAATGTTCTATGGAACCTTTAAGCACAAATGCATAATCCCATGTTTGGAGGAAAAAGTTGCTCAACTCCAAACCCAACTGTGAAGCATGGTGGAGGGAGCATCGTGGTTTGGGGCTGCTTTGAATCCAGGCCTGGATGCCTTGTGATCATTGAGGGAACAATGGAATTCAATGTCTCTCAAAACATTTTACAAGACAGTGTAATGCCAGAAGTCTATGACCTGAAGACAAGAGGACAATGACCCAAAGGACACCACAAATCAACTAAAGAAGGTCCAGGCCAGAGTCTGTTGAGAGGAAGAAATGATGGTTTGGTGGTTAACATGTTCACCTCTCAGCACTGGGGTCTTGGGTGCCCACAGCCCAGAAACAAGGATGTTAGGGTGACACTGGTATTGAATTAACATGAATATAACCATGAATATAGCCTTAATTACCAATTTACATGACCCAATAGTACTGAAACAGATTTTAGAGAGAAATGGTCCAGAATGCGTCCTCAACATTGTCCAAATCTTATTTGTAGCTGTAACATTTGGTGGAGGTGATTGCTGATAAATGGGCATCTACAGATTAGGCTATAACATTCAAATGTTCACTCACCTTTCTATCCTGCACTATGGATGGTTAATCGTCCATGTTCAGTGTTCAACAAAAGACATGAACAGTACAACTGTTTGTGAGCTCTTAGTTTAGTTACCAAATTACCAAGTTCTTCACCAAATTTTTTAAAAACCAAAATATGGACACATTTTGGATTCTACGAGCTGACTGGGAAGTGCAAACTGGACAAGTCACATGCTGTGTGCAAGGCCTGCCAACCAAGTGAAATAATGCAGAGAACTCATGTGCCGCATCATGTGCCGCATCGTGATGCATCGCAATAGCGAATCGAATCGAATCGTGAGATCAGTGAAGGTTCACACCTCTCCTGTAGAGTAAGACCTTAGAGTGTATCTGCATGTAAATGTGGTCAACTAAGATGTTTGCACCATAATTAAAAATGCAATAATGATTGAATAAATAAATAAAGTCTAATACTTAAGCAGTTGCAGAGTCCTAAAAGCAATGCACAGCCCAGCCCACATAAACCGACCAAATAACACTACAAGAATCTCATGCATGCCTTGACAAAGCCCTCCTGGCACTCTGCTCCAACCACTTGGCTTTGAGAGCCCTAACCTCAATCTGAGCCAGGACGTGTACTGGCTGCCTCAATATCTCAGTTCTCATCATCACAGTTCAACAGCACATTTCAAAGCGTATAGAAAAGTCTCTCATCACCTCGGATGGGCCATCTGTCAGTCTCTCGTACTGGCGTCAACACTAAACAATGCCCGACGATGGGTTGTTACTGATAATTTAAGAAAACAATTCCTTCTTTCTGAATGTGTCTCCTGCTAAATCTAAAGTAAACCGTTTCTGGCTTTGTCCTGTAAGCAGGTTGAGCCTCATTCACTGTAGTACTTATTTCTTATTGTTTATTCGGGTCATCAGCCAACAGTAAAGCCCTCAGATTTGGACTGAACCACTAAAAAACATGTAGACTAAAGTTTATAGCCACCTGCAAACTGTATAGCTCTATAATATAGCTAGAATTAAAGAAATAAGCTCCTCCTACTGTGAGCTGTGTCCCTTACAGTGCCCATCAATCATTGGAAATCAAGGATAATCGATAAAATCACTAGATAATGCATTTGCTGTCTAAATGACCTTCCTGTCCATTGGATCAGTTCTACTCACCATATTATTAAACTGTAGAGCTAAAGTGCAAACAGCAAGTGCACACAGTGTTATCTACTCATACCAGTGCAAACACACACTAACACGCCACCACCACGTCACTGTCACTGAAGTGCTCAGAATAATAGCTGTGCTGTGGTAGAGGTGGGTAATCCAGGTCCAGAAAGTAAAAATCCATCCCAGGATTTAGTTTCAACTGCCTTGTTGGTTCCGCTGCAGATATGCTGCAGCAGAGCAACACATGAAGTTGGAGCAAAATCCTGGGATGGATTTTTACTTTCTGGACCTGGATTACCCACCTCTATGCTGTGGTGGGCCTGATCGTTAAAGAACAGGGTGAAAGGAGGCTAATAAGGTATACAGAGAAACTACTATATAGTCAGTTGACCTAAAATAGATACAAGGAGATGGTTTTAATGAAGTGGCTGGTCAGCTGTTGTTGTATTACTATAATTAAAAATGACTATAGTGAAAAATGTAAAAAATAGCTTTAGTTAAAGTACTTTATTGACTGTTTTAATAGCCAAATATACTCTCAACTCAATTTGCTTATGTTATACTGACAAAGACCTTATCTAGCAATAACATGCTCTCCTTCTGACCCTCACCAGCGCATCGGCATCCATGAACACACACTTAGAATAGTGTGTGAGAGTCCAGCAGTGGAGCTTGGTGAAGGTCACCCCCAGGTCAGGTCTCTTCATCATAGCCAGGTGTGCTGTGTCCCCACTGTCCAACACATTCACCAGCCTGACCTCATCGTAGATCTTGTGCAGCACTGCCCTGTAGAAAAGGAGGAACAAACTGGTTAATAAGAACTGTAACAAGACTAGAGGATGGCAGTCAGCCACTCTGTAACCATATATAACCAAGTGTATAATTACATTTACAGTATTTGGCAGACGCTCTTATCCAGAGGGACGAAGGAAAGATACACAATATAAGAGCTTTACAATAAGTGTTTAAACTAGTGCTGCTTAAGTGCTCCACAAAGTGATGCTCTTCAGTCTGTGTGTGAAGACTGTGAGTGACTCTGCTGTTAGAACAACCAGTGGGAGTTTGTTCCACCACCTGGGTGCCAGGACAGAGAAGAGTCTTGATGCCAGTCTCCACGTGTCTTAAAGGATGGCGGGTCAAGCTGAGCTGTACTAGAAGCTCAAAGGGTTCGAGGTGCAGCTCGAGACTTGACCATTGCCATTAGGTAGGGAGGTGCTGGTTCATTTCTTGCTTTGTAGACGAGCATCAGGGTCTTGAATCTGAAGCGAGCAGCTACAGGAAGCCAGTGAAGTGAACACAGCAGTGGTGTGACGTGGGAGAACTTGGGCTGATTGAAGACCAGCCGAGCAGCTGCATTCTTGATCAGCTGCAGGAGTCTGACGGCTCATACAGGAAGACCAGCCAGGAGCGAGTTGCAGTAGTCTAGTCTTGAGGTGGCGAGAGACTGGCACTGGACAAGCATCTGCGTGCCATCCTGAGTTAGAAAGGCTCATTATCCATGAACTGCATGCACCAGAGGAGGATTGAAATGAATAAAAAGGCAAAGAAAACTCAAGTGTATAAGGGTAGAACATTCACACACAGAGACGTACACATTCATACACTCACACCAGGGTCATTTAGAGCCAATTCACTTGACCTCCATGTTTTTGGACTGTGGGAGGAAACCCACGCAGACACGGGGAGAACATGGAGACTCCACCCAGATGGGGACTTGAACCCAAGACCTCAGTGTTGAGAGGCAAACGTGCCAACCACCATGCCACCACAAGCCCGCTTTACATACTAATGTTATTTAAATAGGCAACTGACTTCAAAAACTGCTCTTCCATTCGTAGAAATGAACTCTGAAGACACCATAACCATCCTCACAGACGCACTTTCACCACAAGCGAGAACGTTCAGTGTAAGCTTTCCATGACACTTCAAAGCGTTAGAGTTCCAGAGCCGTCAGCTTCCGCTTCATCATTCTCCGCTCTTGTTTTTCAGTAGCTTAGGAAACAAATGGCAAGCTGTGGGTTCCACGTGTTCTACTTTATTCACTTGTTCATGCATCACTTTTGCATTCCTGTGGATTGAAAGCTCATTTTTAACAACGTTCTTCCTAGAAGAGCTCAAAGTAACCTGCTCCAGAACTTCTCCAGAAGACTTGCATAGTGCTTACATTTCCACCACAGGTGCAGCCTCTGCTGATCTCCATCAAAACCCAAAAACACTGCTGACCATTCATCACATTAACTCAAGAATGAAGAATCCGTCAGATCCAACAAGGGATAAAACAAAGGATCAAGGAAGCATTTTTCATCAATACGACATTCTGACATTGTTTTTGCAGTGGGAAAATATTAACAATTAAATATCATCCATACAGACCCACTGGACATCATTCTCACTGAAATAACAAGCCTTTCTGTCCAAAGGTGTCCAGTATAATCCACAATCTGTTATACTTTTCTAAAGAATCCCTCATTATTCTCTTTGAATTAACAAATCTTTCTATCCAAAAATGTTCGGAATAGACCATTATAGGCAATAATCCAATGCCTCCATCATTCCCACTAGAATAACCAATCTTTTTGCCTAATTTGTCCATTATAGGCCATAATCCATTACACTTCTCTAAAGAATTCCCCATCATTCTCACTGGAATAACACGTCTTACCCTCCAGAGTTGTCTAGTGTAGGCCAGAAACAGTGTGGAAAGAGTAATCACTTACTTTAGATCTGCATCTAAGCAGAAGTGCATTTGTACACACCAGTATCAGGGCAGAACGATGTAACACTCTTTTGTTCTTTTGAGAGGAACACAATGATAAACCACAGTTCAGCAAAGCACCGAGAGGAAGATGCCAAGCTTTCCTGGTGGCAAGACAAGTTACACCTGAATGATGAAATATACACTGAATGGAAACCTAATAAAACACTTCAGACAGCTTGTTGGTAAGGATTCCAGGTATACTTTATAGTTCAGTCCGGATGCCCAATAAAGCCATGTTAGGTAATGTGTTCTGATGTGTTCAGGTATATTAGCACATGGAATAAAAAATGATTAAATACTAGGCAGGACTGGAAATCCCCTCCTTAGGGCATCACCCACTACCAGGCGTGTAAATATATTCGGCTGAGGTGATTGTGCTGATTTAGTGTGTTGTTGGACCTCACCCAACAACCCCTCACCCAACAACCCATCTACCTCATCATCCCACCACCCTACTGCACAAGAAAGTTTTTTAAAGGTCATTTTTAAGTTTTTGACCATTTTTATACCCTTCCCAATGCAGTAGTAGCCAGTTAGGCCATCCCATCCATTAGGACTCTCCCCATCACTCTGCAATGTCCCTGACTCTAGGAGGGTGAAGACAAGCACAAGCCTCCTCTGTAGTGTTTGATGCAGCCACCGCTGATACACCGTCACTGGGAAGCCAACATGCTCGGAGGAAAGCGCAGGATTCCCAGCTCTGAATGGACCAATCAGTAGATGCTTGAGCCAGCGGACATTGCAATGTGTGAGTGATAAGGAGAGAGAGCGCAATCTACACACCTAGAGAGAACACTGCCAATTTTTGCTCTCTTGAGCCCCGGCTGTTGATGGCAAACAGCATGACCGGGATTCAAACTCACGATCCTCTGGTCATAGTGTCAGCGTCTTAGCCTGCTGAGCCACTGGGGTCCCTCATTCCTCTGTATTCCTGACACTCATCTCTAAACCTTTAGATCAGCAATTCATACTACTTGTCCAAGAGTGTAGATGAAGCATTTAATAGAGCAATAAAGTTCACATTAATAGAGCGTTTTTAACAGGCTGAGAGAAGTAAGTCTGAAGTATTTCCCCAAAAACATTTTAGAGGTCTATGGCATTCTAAACTAAAAAAAGTCTGAGTATATTACTATTCAAACAGTATCAGCATTAAAACTAAAAAGGCTTAAAATGTCATGTAAATATTAGGGCTGTGGAAGTTCATGCCATAATGCATTATTATAATAAAAAAAATAAAATGCAAACTCAAATTTGGCCCTGCAAGGCATCCGTAGTTCATGATGAGACTTGACCGCACGAGGCATCATTAAGAGTAGAGGAGTAAAGGCTGAAACACACATTTCCTGACTTCTGTTTTTTGGGAGGAGATTTATTTTTAGAATTACATTTCAGGTGCTTTAAGCACCATTTCATATACAGTGGAACCTTGACTTATGAGTGACCCAACTTACAAATTTTCCGAGATCTGATTTACGAGTGAGCGAGCTTCTGCCACCTGCCACTAGGAGTCACTAGAGAGCCTGAGTGAGTGCAGAGATCACTGCGGACACTGCAGAGAAGAAGAGGTGGTGCGGTGCTTTGTAAACAAATGTGTCTCACTCATTTTATAAACATTTTGAAATGTAGGAAGAAACAAAGCTCTTTTGACAGGATTTTATTGAAATGCCCTGTAAGTGAAAGTGAGGACAGTGTGTCAAAAAAGGCAAACATCACTGAAGAAGACAGTCTGATCTTTAATGTAAACTTAATAAACTGTTTATTTCTTTACATTCACTGTTATTATGTATTGTTATTGTTTTATACATTATTTGTTATTTATAAAATACATTTTTCTTATTTAAAAACATAAATAAACTGGTGGTTTTAATAGAGACATGTAATTTGATATACAAGCAAATTAAGTTATGAGCTCAGTCACAGAAGGAATTAAACTCGTAAGTCAAGGTTTCATTATATTAACCTATAAAATGTCCTTTACGGCAAGTGTGTACAAAGTCTTAAGTAAAAATGCATTAAAAAATAACCTATATCTTCTTATATCTGTCACATGTAACTCTTAAAAATTCTCCATTTAAAAAGCGATTAATCACGATTAACTATATGAAATTCTGAAATTAATTGAAATTAAATTTTTTATCGTTTGACAGCCCTATTAAATATACATGTATACTTCACATGTAAATATAAACTATAACAATAAGAATTGGATGGTTCCAGAGAACCCAGTTCTGCTGTTCCACAGCTAAATGCTGGGGTTTTTATCAATACCAGATATTACATTATATATTTAAAAATGACTAATTATGATTTTTATATTAGCCAGTTAGCTTATATTTATTCCTGCTCCCTGAATAAGTAGATCAACATATATTGCACATCTACTTCTCTGGAAGTTATGCTAGATTTGGCCCATATAAGCCAACACCAGTCAGTGCTTCAGTAAAATACTCTTTAATGAGTATTCAGCCAACCTCAAGGTCAAGCTCTTATTCTCAAAGAAACTGTAGCATAGATACGTCCCTGTTCACACCTTCAGCCCAGCCCTCGGGAATCTGTGACCTACAAAAGGTCACGACCCCACAGCTTAAAGAAAGCTTCTCTGATCCCACTACAGCAAACACCAACCAATCAGCACCCGCTAGCATGGAGGAGTTTCCTGAGTGACTACACACTGATAGATGGATGACGTTCTAAAACAAGGTTCTCTAACCCCTATCCAGACGTTTCCTCAGGACAATGCAGCCAGCATACCATCAACCCAGACCATCAGGTCTATTCTGAGGAACATTATCACATGATGCTAAATCCCACAAACCCCTTGTTGTGATGTCAGCACTAATACTTTTCAGGTGTTTAAAACACACTTCAGCAGTTTAGCCCCGCCCATTCATACTGTTTCACACAGGACTGCTTCTTGAGTGATGCCCAATACAGGGCCCCCAATCAGAGCAGAGATCATTTATATACATGCTTATGCAAAAATGAAAATAAACTGCATTTTATTTTAATTACATTTTAAAGCACAATCACTCTTTATTTAATTAATTTATATTACACTGTAAAATATGGCCTATGGCTTATGCAAATGCTATGGCAAATTAAATACTGCATGTTTTAATGTTTTCAAGTGTTTAAAAACTCAGAAAATAAATAAAATATCTGCATTGAAATGGGCACAACATTTTTTTCATGTGTTCACTGTAGAGGTGAATTTATGTCTTTCTCAGTGTCACTGAGGAAAACAACAAAAAGTGTAATTTCACCTGTTTTAATTAGGGGTAAAACTACATACATTTAAAAGGCACAGTAACAAAAACTGTTTAATTTTAAAGTATAAACAGAGGTAGGAAATTAATTAATTAATTAATTGAAAAATAATTAATTATATTTAGAGGTGGGTAATCCAGGTTCAGAAAGTAAAAATCCATCCCAGGATTTTGCTCCAATTTTGTGTGTCTCTGCTGCAGCATATCTGCAGCAGAACCAACAAGGCAGTTGAAACAAAATCCTGGGGTGGATTTTTACTTTCTGGACCTGGATTACCCACCTCTATTACACAACAGTGGAAAAATTGGTTTTTAGAAGATAAAACATGCAAGAAAATTAGGATGTGTGCCTTTTAAAGTAAAATCTGTTCATATATCTCATAATATATCCTGAAAATACACTATATGGCCAAAAGTAATTGGACACCTGATTAATGGCTTTAATTAATTAATGGCTTTAAAAAAGTGTGTCCTGCTTTTCTTGGAGTAACTGTCTCTACTGTCCAGACAAGGCTTGCTAGTAGATTTTGGAAACATGTGCTGAGGATTTGATTGTTTTTAGCAACAAGACGTTGATCACCACCCCAATTCATCCCAAAACCACAGAGCACTAACATTCCAGAACACAGTTCCACTGCTCCACAGCTCAATACTGGGTGGTTATATACCCCTCTAGGCCACACCTGGCATTAGATGCCAATACGTTCATGTTTATCTGCTCTAGAAAGTCCTACTGAAAGTACCTAAATGCATTCATTACAAGGGGTGTCCACAAACATTTGGACACATAGTGTCTTAATCAGTATTGCCCCTTTGCTGACACTGTAGAACATTTCACATACCTGGATGGTTCTGATACATGGGGTCCAATAAGCACCACCAGTTTTTTGGAGGTTTTATGGTTCCTCAGGGACTTCCCCAGCACCATCGCTCCTTTAGCGTAGTTATCATTGGTGGCCAATGTGACGAATGCCTGGTCTGCAAAAGAAGAGTTTGATCCCTTTAAGGAATGTTGTTAATATAGGCAGGCAGGACTTCATTTAGATCACTGCCAAAGTCTGCTTCTTAACAAGCAATTAATACTTAAACTAATTAATAATTACTCATTCATAATTCATAATTATGACCCTTTCAGAACAGGAGGACTTCCCCTCAGGTCTGTCTTATTCAAATTCTTCACAAACATCTCCGTTTTCCCGTATATTTAAAATCTGTTTATTACAATATTACTAATCTAATGAAAGAGGCGTAGTCAAAGAAAGCAGAGAGGAGGTTCCCCTTAAAAGTCTGTTAATTTGGTTAAAAATTAACAGGGAACCTCGAAGCCTGTTATCCCACTTATACCCCGTTTGCCACACATTTAGGCATTTATGTACACAAGGAAATAAATAAATAATTAATTAATTAAGGTTACCTTTCCCAGTTTTTAGAGCATCCATGCTACATTTATTATACTGTTATTTTTATTTATTTATTTTTTTAGACTATATCTACTAGATACAGGACCAGTCAAAAGTTTGGACACACCTTCTGGACATTCAGGACATTCAGTGGTGTTTCATGATTTAAAAATGTTCTGCATTGTAGATTAATACTAAAGTCATCCAAACTCTGAATAAATACATATGTAATTATTTAGTAAACAAACAAGTAAACAAACCAGAATATGTTTATATTGCCTCTTAATGTGTGTGAGACATCAGTTGTGTGTCTACTTTGAAGTAAAATCTAAAACATGTTTTGGTTTGTTTAACACTTTTAAGTTTACTACATGATTCCTTATGTGTTCACTCAGAGTCGGATGATGTCAGTATTCATTTACAATGTAGGATAAACACTTACAAATACCCTTTTCTGATTTACAGACAGGTGTCTATTAACACCTGGGACACCTATGAAGTAGATTCTATATCAGTGCATCACATCACATTGTGGAATTAATTGCCTCTCTCTCATCCACTAATTTAGGATAAGCTCAGTCATTATTCCGTACATATCTCTCATGTCTGGAGTATACATGGCAAAGGTGTACGGGATAATGACCCCCAAGGTGTACATGAAATGAATGGACAAGGCTTAGGCAATGCAAAGCCGAATGGACTTTTCTTCAAAAAGTCAATTATTTTGGCATAACGGGACACCTCATAGGCTGTTATCCCACTTATACCCTGGTTGCCACATGAGTAGGCACTGTGTATTGATGTAGACAAAGAAAATATAGAGTAATCTAAAAAGTCAACCTGTACTGTAGGAGGATATTACTTTTTCTGGTTTTGGACAATGTCGACCTGATCCTCTTCATGTGTCCCATTACCCAGAATAATAGACATCCGTCAGTCAATCAAGGGTGAATAATGAATATGTGATATTCTACATTTGTTGCAATATGGCTTATCATGTACATTCTGGCTAAACCCTGTAATATCTTATGTAATATGCTAATTTATATGTTCTCTGAGCTTGACTGAGCACAATCAGTAACCATGAGCTAGATAAAACATATGAAAATGAGTAATGTAATAAAGTTAAAGTATAAAAGCCTAGCAACACCCTAGCAACCAACAGGTAGACTATAGCAACCATCAAGGTACACAGTAGTAATCTCTTCAGAGACCACTGCAGCTGCCCAGTAACAGGGTCTTTATTGTGGATCAGGACTTTTGTAATGAAATCAGAACTTTCAGTCAAGAACAGCCAGTTCAGCAGAACAAGCATCAGTACTCTAGTGCCTGTTACATAATCTCTCTCCGTCTCTCTCTCTCTCTCTCTCTCTCTCTCTCTCTCTCTCCCTCTGTCTGTCTGTCTGTCTCTCTCTCCCTCTCCCTCGCTCTCTCTCAAGCTTTAGCAGGTAAAACCTACCAACAGATTTGGTGGTGAAATGGTACTGAAAACCAACAAATGTCACCACACACACACACACACACACACACACACACACACACACACACACACACACACACCAGTTCAGTTCAGCAAAAGCAAACATCAGCCTGTAACACTGACAGGTCTGGAGTGCAGATCAGACAGTAAACAGCCTGTCTGTATATCACAAACATGTACATCTTGCACACACACAGACACAGCTCTCTAATGCAGGACAGTACAGTACAGTACAGAGCAGGACAGTACAGTACAGTACAGAGCAGGACAGTACAGTACAGACCAGGACAGTACAGAGCAGAGCAGGACAGTACAGAGCAGAGCAGGACAGCACAGAGCAGGAGAGTACAGGTGCTTCACTGACAGCTCTACATGATGTGTATGTACCGTTATGTGTGCACCCGTTTGTTTACTTCGTCTCGTGCGCAGTTTACGCACTGCAGTGTGTGACGTACCTGTCATGCTTGCTTTACCCCGGAGCTCGGCCGCAGCTTGGACCCGTCAACACGGCAGCGTCACTTACAAAGAGACTTTGCTTAAAGTCTAGGAGCGCATTTATAGCTCTGAAACTGCCCCGTCACGTGACCAGTCAGGGCTTCCTAGCTCGCACGCCCCCGCTGACAGGCGCAGTGCACGTAACTAGCGCGCGGGGGGAGTTCCGCTTCAGAATACAGTCCCTACGCACTACACCCTACGCACTACACCCTACGCCCTGTTCCCTACACTCTGTGTCGCAGACGCTTAGAAGACTAGTGTGTACTATCGAGCAAATACTCAATAACTTAAAACTTTTATTCTCTAAAATATGGAAGCCCAATTACACCACTTGAAAAAAATATCATAACTATGTGAAATAAGGTCTTAATAATGAGATACAAAGTGATAATAATGAGATTCACAGTCATAATAATGACATACAAAGTAATAATGAGATTCAGAGTCATAATAATGAGATACAAAGTCATAATGATGAGATTCGGAGTCATAATAATAAGATACAAAGTCATAATAATGTAATACTGACACTTAGAGTAATAATACTGAAGTATAGAGTCATAAAAGAGTAATAATACTGAAACATAGAGTAAAAATAGAGTAATAATACTGAAACTTAGAGTAATAATACTGTAACATAGAGTAATAATAGAGTAATAACACTGACACTTAGAGTAATAATACTGAAACATAGAATAATAATACTGAGG
>BRDA01005131.1:9344-19971 GCA_036984385.1 Crenuchus spilurus
TAGACAGTTTGATGACTGAGATTAGGCTGTGTTTGATGACTAATTTTAGACTTGGTTGGATGACTGAGTTTAGACAGTTTGATGACTGAGATTAGACTGTTTGATGACTAATTTTAGACTTGGTTGGATGACTGAGTTTAGACAGTTTGATGACTGAGATCAGACTGTGTTTGATGACTAATTTTAGACTTGGTTGGATGACTGAGTTTAGACTGTTAGATGACTGAGTTTAGACTGTTTGATGACTGAGATTAGGCTGTGTTTGATGACTAATTTTAGACTTGGTTTGATGACTGAGTTTAGACTGTTAGATGACTGAGTTTAGACTGTTTGATGACTGAGATTAGGCTGTGTTTGATGACTAATTTTAGACTTGGTTGGATGACTGAGTTTAGACTGTTTGATGACTGAGTTTAGACTGTTTGATGACTGAGATTAGATTGTTTGATGACTGAGATTAGGCTGTGTTTGATGACTAATTTTAGACTTAGTTGGATGACTGATTTTACACTGTTTTATGACTAATTTTAGACTTGGTTGGATGACTGATTTTAGACTGTTTGATGACTGAGATTAGACTGTTTGATGACTAATTTTAGACTTAGTTGGATGACTGATTTTACACTGTTTGATGACTGAGATTAGATTGTTTGATGACTGAGATTAGACTGTTAGATGACTAATTTTAGACTTGGTTGGATGACTGAGATTAGACTGTTTGATGACTGAGATTAGACAGTTTGATGACTGAGATTAGACTGTTAGATGACTAATTGTAGACTTAGTTGGATGACTGATTTTACACTGTTTGATGACTGAGATTAGGCTGTGTTTGATGACTAATTTTAGACTTAGTTGGATGACTGATTTTACACTGTTTGATGACTGAGATTAGACTGTTTGATGACTGAGATTAGACTGTTTGATGATTGAGATTAGACTGTGTTCAGTGACTCAGATCAGACTGTATTTGGTGACTAAATTTAGACTTGGTTGGATGACTGAGATTTGACTGAGCTTCCGTCCTGACCTTGGTGGCAGTCGCAGTAGGCCCAGCCGATGGCTCCTGAGCGCTGTCTGAAGAAGCACCAGGGGTTGGCCTCACGGTCAGGGTTTCTGCAGTAGCTGTGATCACCCAGCCCTCTGTCTGGGTACTGCAGCATGTAGTCGGGAAATTCAGTCCATTTTAAACATGGAAAGCCAGAGTCCGTCTGCGACACAGAGCCATTGTAATAGCCCAGCTCTGTGAAGCCCTCAGAGCAGGACAGAGGGCCTGAGGGAAGAGAAAATGAACATATTAAGACAGATGAACACATTTAAGAGCATGCTCAAAAATAATTGCAGTAACATTTGACATTGTTCAAAAATGGTCAAGAATCTTTACATTTAAAAACAGTCTGAACTCATCTCATTTACAAAAATGTTCACCTATTGAAAGGTAGGTTGCATTGCTCAAAGGAAGCAATTTCACACCATTATTTAGGTGCAAGGTTTTTAAAGTTTAAAGAATTACTTGAGTCACCAGTTTGAGAAAAAGGCTTAATAGGACCATTATGTGCAATGTGTCAAATGCTGACTGTCTCATTAAAATCCATGTTGTTAAAAATGAAGATGAAATGATGAAGGCCAATCCTTTCCTGCACTGCAGCTCTAGCAGGAGAAGGTCTTATTAGCTTTCTCCTTTTATGTCTCAGTTTATGCCTTTGCTCTCGCTCTGTTTGAGTGTACAAGGTCAAGACCCTGGACTGTTCGTTCATGCCAATTAATGAGCACAGCACTGTGGAAAAGGGACTTTAGAGCATCTGTTCTGTTGAGTCCCACAACAAAAGAGTCAACCAAACAGCTCCTGGGATTATTTTGGCCCTAGCAATCAGTAATGCATTACAATATGTGTGTGAAAGCAATATAACACTAAAACCAAGACCCCAGCAATGCACTCCTATCAAATAAATGCACAGGAAATGGCCTGACTGTGATTTGTATCAAAACTGATTCAAATCGTTATGGGAAATTGTTATAGCAAGCGTTCACAAGACTGTGATGTAGTAGCAGAGCAACAAATTACTCAGGCTTTAGGTAAATCCTATGTGAAGGAACATTCTCTCATAAAGCTAATGTGGAGCAGACAGCCAGGAACAATAATGACGACAATCCTTAAGCCACACTTAGGGTCTGCACCACTTAATACAGCATTTGGGTCCCATCAACTGCATTCCTGGGAGTAATCTCAGCTTTTATTGGAGGACAGAAACGGGCTGTGTTCTCCATATGCTGCACGTCTGAAGTTTATTACTTTTCTACAAACCAGACTGGAGAGAAGCGAGCAGGCCCTGCAGCGAGGTTAAAGAGAGCAGGAGACCTCTAGTATATGACCGATCTGTCTGCAGATGACAGAAGCAGAGCTTATAAAAAGTTAGCTGCAGATGTAGACAAGGTGGAGAGCAGTCAGTAGCACTTCCAGCTCAGACCAGTTGTTTAATGTGCCATGTGTTGACCTTATTATTCACTGTTTCTTCTAAAACCAGGAGCTAACAGTCAAGAGGTTGGATGATCACCACCACAACCTCTTCCTCAACTCAACCCAAACGTTTTGGATGCAGCAGTCCCACTGATGTACAGCTCAATGAAAGAGGGCTTTATACCCTTCTAGTCCATGCCTGGCATAAGACATAGTGCCAACAGGTTCATGATCAACCTGTATACAAGTTTATATAACAACACAGTATCCAGTACGTAGAAATATGATACAGATGATCTGAGAAGATCTTCAAATGCAATGATTAGTCTCTATAAACAAAGATCAGTAGAAGAAGAAGATCAGGCCAGTCTTCTCTGTGGTTCTGCAGTGATGTGAAAGCTGGACAATTAAAAAATGAGGCTGATGCCTTTGAACTCTGGTGTTGGTTCAAATTTTGAGAGTTTCTAGGACAACAAAGCAAAACATAGAAACTGACCAAATCAATTCTCACTTCTCAGCCCCGATAACCAAACTTACACTCTCTTATTTTGGACACATTAATGGGCAGGAAAAATCACTAGGAAAGACAACTATACTGGTCCAGTTGAAGGACCAGCAACAAGAGTGACACAAACAGAGGAATCACAAACAAGCCAGAAGTCTGAAGACACAACAAGAAGAAAAGATATTCTGGAGAGTTTATCCATAATAGTTTCAAACATGACAGATACCATTTATACTGTGGTTACATTTGTAGATGAAAGAACTCATAGAAAAGGCCAATTTTGAGTCAATTAATTACTATTCAAACAGTATCAACGGGCTACGACTGCCAAATTCCTAATATCAACATACCACAGACAACATCAGAAGTGTCTTAGCTGGACTAAGAAGAACAAGAACTGGGCTGTTACTCTGAGCTCCAAAATCCTCTTTTCAGATTAAATAAACATTTAGATTTAATTTGTAAATCAACGTTCTAGAGCCTGGAGGAAGAGTGTAGAGACACAGAATCCAAAGTGTCTGAAGTCCAGTGTGAAGTTTAAAGCCTGTTTTGGGTGCCATGTCATCTCCTGATTCATCTATCATCTATTTTAGAGCACTTCATGCTCCCATCTGCTTTATTGATTGTGATTTTTCAGCACAGTTTAACATCTGTCTGCCAAATGGTGTGTTGATCATATTACTGAGCTTGATTGGCCAGACTGTACTGTACTGTCATACTGAGCACAAAAAAGCTTCAAAAGTCAATTTAATTGTAATATAAAATATATAAAAGTTGACTTTTTGAATAAAATTATGAACAAACACAAACTTGTATAAAATACTTACATTTTTGGAGGTATGACTGGACATATTTCAATCAATCAATCAAATTTTATTTATAAAGCGCTTTTTACAACTGATGTCACAAAGCAGCTTTACAGGCTTAGTAATAACAGACATCAAATCATTAATCCCTAATCCCCGGTGAGCAAGCCAACGGCGACAGTGGCAAGGAAATTTTGCTATAATGTGAAGCAAATGTATAATGATTTGATATAATATGAAGTAAATTTAAAGCATTTTTGTGTAGAATCAGTGATGAAACAGTGCAACACAGTGAAAGTGAACTGTTGTGTTTTGGACTTGAGTAGACAGCTCTGGCCATCCATAACTGACATAACCTGAAGTGCTTACATCCATAGTCAGTATTATGTTTCATTATTCCTGAGTGCCAGAAGTGGGAGTGTATGATGAGTGCCAAGCAAGGTCATGAGCAATCAACACATGTGCGTCTCTCGGTCAACTCTGGAAAATACAAGAAAAACAAGGAAGTGATGCCGGATCAATGAGAGGACAAGCTCTCAGTAGCTCGCCAAGGCCAGGTGCTAAACCCTGGGGGAGATACCGAGCATGTGTGGGTGTGTTGGGGAAGGGGGTTGGTGGATAATGAGCTTTGAGAATCTTTCTCCCTCTACAGTATTACAGACTATGAAGCTTTTAAGGTAATGTGAGAGCAACCTTAGCACGTTTGAGCATGTGCTTGCAAATCTGTGCCCATCCAACACTGTCTAACCATGTCTGTGCCTGCTAAGACTGCTTTGACACGGGCTTAGTGAGCTGAGGTGGGAACAGTTTAAAGAGCAGTGGTTAGAAAGGCAAGGCAGCTTGATGCTAGTGTAAAGTCACCTTTCACAAGTCTCACTTAAGCACTATTCCACTTTGTTTTGCCTACATGATTATGACAATCCATTTGTCATTAAAACTTACCAACAGTTAGCACGACTACATCCCATGACTCATCAATAAGCCCATAAGCATATGTGAGAAAGGAAAACTGCAGCATTATCATGGACATTCATTGTCTTACAGTGTCCTTGAGCATCTCTAAAAATTAGTATATAATGAAAAATTCAGGCCCCGAGTGGCTCAGCAGGCTAAGACACTGACACTATAACCAGAGGATCACGAGTTTGAATCCTGAATGCTGTTTGCCATCAACAGTCAAGGCCCAAGAGAGCAAAAATGTACTACTCTGGGTGGGTAGATGGCGCTCTCTTTCTCCTTATCACTCACACACTGCAATGTCCGCTGGCTCAGGCGTCTACTGATTGGTCCATTCAGAGCTGTGAATCCTGCACTTTCTTCTGAGCCTTGGCTCCCCAGTGATG
Source organism: Crenuchus spilurus (assembly GCA_036984385.1). NCBI lineage: Eukaryota > Metazoa > Chordata > Actinopteri > Characiformes > Crenuchidae > Crenuchus > Crenuchus spilurus. Next base: position 14,457 of record BRDA01005131.1, read on the forward strand.
GTGTATCAGCGGTAGTTAGAAAAGAGGCGGTAGCTGCATAACACATAACAGAGGAGGGTTGTGCTTGTCTTCACCCTCCTAGAGTCAGGGACAGTGCAAAGTGATGGGGAGAGCCCCCTAGTGGATGGGATGGGTTAACTGGCCACTACCGCATTGGGAAGAGGACAAAATTGGCAAAAATTATAAAAAGAAAAAATTATATATATATAAAATGAAAAATTTAATTTGTGTCATAATTTTATTAAAAAAGGTAAACATCAATCCATCCATCCATCCATCCATCCATCCGAAATGATGGTTAGTCCCCTAACCTTTCACCAGACGCAGGGCAGGGCATTACAAACTATCCTAGCTAAGCCCAGGCTAGGACACTAATCCATCACCGGGTGCACATCAGCAAACAGACAATTTAGAGTACCCCATTCACCTGACCTCCATGTTTTTGGACTGTGGCAACAGTGTGTGTGTATGAATGTGTGTACCAGAGGCGATTGCTCTAAGACTGCAAAGGAAGCTCAGCTTCCCCTAAAATGTCAAAAAATAAGTGATCAATAATATACTGTTGTGTGTACATGTCATTGACTAAATATGCGCTACAACGCGCTCAACTTTTGTTCAGAATCAGCTTCTTATCACTGGTAACGACGCGGCTTTCCTCTCACTCATTCCCGCAGCTTCACAGTGCTTTAAACAGGGTGGACGCTCAGCGTCCACAGACTTCAATGGTAAAGCAAAGCGTGCAGCGAAACGAGACGAGTCATTGGATAAACGCTGGGCTTTGTCCCGCCCATCGGACGCTCAGGGTCTCTGGGAGTCTATGGGGCAGTGGGCTGGCCTCGGCTGGCCCGGACGCTCAGCTTCTGCATGATGATTGGATGATCTCTCTGAGGCTGAATCCCTTTTTGATTGACAGCTAAATGAGCGAATCAGTGATATTTTTGTGTAAACATACGTGGGAGCATTTTTTTTTATTTTCATTCTGTTCTGAGTTGAACCGAAGACTTTCCTAATCATCTTAGTGGCATTTTCTTTGTTAAAAACGACTAGCGACAAGTCGAGCTTCTATTTCTGGTGTTTTTTTGTAGTTGCTTGTGTTTGGAGACTGACTTCTATCACTCTATCACTCTTCTATCACTCTTTCTGACTTCTATCGCAGTTTCTGGCCAGCGGGTGCTGCTGAGCCTCTCCACCGTCACAAAGCACTCACAGGCGGACACACTTCACACTAGCCTCGCGCCAGTCCCAGCTAGCGAGCTAGCAGGTGTAAAGAGCTTCTACTGTTTAAAGTAGCTCAAGTCTTACACCCGCAACACCATGAGCCAAGGCCATTTAAGCAGCCTAGCTCTGCTGGCCATTGAGAGGACACTAGTCAAGTCCCTGGAAAAGACGCCTTGTTGGTACGACAGGATCACAGATCATTTTCTTGAAAAGGAATGGAGGGTAGAATTTACATATAAATAAACCAACACATTTTATGATGTAGGCCGGAATTGAGCTTCCCCTTCTTGAAAGACCAGCATCCGCCACTGGTGTGTACGTATGAACAGGTATGGTTGGCACTCTGTCCTGGCTGATCCCCCAGGGCTCAATGCAGTCCTGAAGGTGGACGGTCACTTCCAGGTGAGATGCTGTGTGATTGGCTGCGGCTTCTCACCGGAGTGTGAGGTTGAGTTCTAAGTGTAAATGGATTTGTGTTGATTGTGAAGCATCAATTGGTTTGAGAACCAAAGATAGCATACAGATGTGGGCCACTTCTGGCTGAGAAATGGCGCTGCTGGCCCACTGTCGGCACTAGCAAACTACATGGGAGCCAAATGTGGCCCTTATATTGAAAATACACATTTGCCCCACATGTGTCATATCAGATGTGGTCCACTTCTTGCAGAGGTATGGCAGTGTTACTTACATTTGGCTGATATGTGGACCTAATAATTTTGCTATCTGGGAAAGGTGCTAATAGAAGTGTAAAGTTCATTCAGTCATAATACATGTTGCTCTTTACATTGTGTATAAATTTCATGATGACTGGACCAAAAGAAATTGCCCAAATGATTTAGAAACATGTCTGGTTCCAGTGACTTCCATTCAGAGCAAAGTGTTTTCCTTCTCCTGTAAACTTAGTGTTTCTGCAAACACATTCTTCACATTCAGGTCATACGTACGATTAACACGAAGGCAAGCTTCCAAGAACAAATTAACCAGAACTTCAAGTGTATCTTAACTTTGCATCACATGTACTATAACTTTTCTGGTTTTATTTAGAGAAGCAATGTATACCATAATATAAGTATTACTTAACTTTATTCCCCTCTATAATTTCTGATATAAGGGAGTATAATTCCCAGCTTAAATGATGTTTAGTAAACATCAAAATTGTTTTACACTGCATTACAGTCAGGTCATCACAGTATATACTACGTGCAAAGCTGAAATCAAGGACATAAACCAAATTGTATTGTCGGGTATGTATGATGATGTATTTCAATGCAAGTTTATTCCCCTCTAGAACAGCTGCAAGAAATGTAAACCCTCAAAGAAGTTTGGTTTTTGTTTTGAACCATCTACTGAGTGTCAGTTTTAGTCTCTAAAACCAAATCTAAACACATTAAGCCTAGTCATCAGTGAGCAGCAGCTTGCCAGTGTTTCAAAATGTGTTGAGGTGCCTGAAATACTTTGCATACTCAGTTCAGTCCCAGATTAATACTTCAGTAATCCAAAAGCTTCTCTTGCACATGTTCAGCCATACCAACACACACTGCCTCTGCGCAGCCAATCTGCTGAAGCAGTATCCGGGCAGGATTCCAATCATAATTTTCAGGGCATTACAATAATAGAGCCCGATAAAGAGCACGGCCTCACTGGACTGCAGCCACTGTAGAAGACTTGCGTGTCAAGGACGTAAATGACAAAAATAACTATATTATTGCTGTTGTAAAAAAACTTTGTATCTCAGGAATGGCAAAGAATAAACAGACTTCAAAGTAAGCTAATAATACAGAGCCCCAGTTGTGACATGACATCAAAATAAAAATAATATGTGGCCACAACTTAAGGCATAAGAATATGATAACTATGACTGTATTATCTCATACTTACACCTTAACCCTCTGGAGTCTGAGGCCATTTCAGACACTCTGATGTAGTCTGACATGACTGGACTTTTTTACAAATTACACCCATCTAAAATTATTTATTCCCCAAAGTGTTACTCAGGCTTTTGTTCAACACAAACTCAGCAACAACAGTGTCAAAACAGTAAGAGTTTCATATTTTGATTACATCTACTCTAAACTTAAACATGTTTTCAGATGTGCTGATATATTGTGAAAAAACACTGCAAACATTTCTAGCCAAGACTTTTGAGCACAGAACTGAATAAACAGAGGTGTTGGCTACACATTGCTCATTACAGTTTTTAGACATTGTATGTGGTTTTATTTCTAAAGCTTAACAAATGTGAGGTGACACTCTGTTTTCCTCAGCCACTAACCCTACATTCATGACATAGGTGTGAACACTCAAGGAGAGAGATTTTTGCTCATGTGAGTGCCCTTTGTTTATAGAGACTAAATGGAAGTTTTCACAGATTCCACAGCTGCTAATGCTCCAAATGGAATGTCCCAAATTGCCATGTCATTATCACATGAATGACAGGGCAGAAAAAAGTGCAATGCTGTGACCCGTGGTGAAAAATGTGCATGTGGCTTATTTACAATTCTCTCACAAGAATCTAAAAATATATTTTTATTCAACATATATATTTGAATATACTTGTATATATAAAGATATGTGCCATACATTACAATCTTTTTCTCACACATAATGTTGATATTGTTTGAATAGTAATTTGCTCAAATTCTAGATGAAATTTTGAGATATGAGCTATAATCCAAACTCATCAACAGTAAAGCAGAAAAGGCTTGGAATGTCACTTTATGTGTAATGAATATACAACATGCCAGTTTAACCTTTTAAATTAAATTATGAACATCATTGAACTTTTTCAATAAATGTTCTTAATTTTTTAAGGAAAGCACTGATATTATTAACAATTTTAATTAATAATGCACTACAGATGCAGTAGCTAGAGATTAGGATACAAAAAGAATGGGGAACGTTCTTTAATCTATATATGATACGTTGATTTGCAAAAATGATCTCCATTTTTTTCATTTCTCACTTTCTAAAAATGTAGTAAGATGTAGGAATGAAATAATTAAATTGTGGCCACACCTAATTAACACATCGGGATACGATTGTTATTACTAAGTTGTGGCCATAAAATATGATCTCATTCCAATGTGTTAATAAGTCAAGGTCACTTAATCTCATACCCACATCTTTTGAAGTCATGGGCACACATTAGGATCTTGTTCCCACATGGTAATGGGACATTATATATATATATATATATATATATATATATATATATATAAAACCTGCATAATATTTATTACTGCACATTATTATCATTGTACTTTTCATAGTATATCCATCCATCCATCAAGTGGAAGGTGTTGGAAGGGAATTTAAGAAGTGAGCATGGAGTAGAAGGTGTATGCAGGGAGTGGAAGGTGTGGGCAAGGTAGAAGGTATGGGCAAGGAGTGGAAGGTGTGGGTAGGGAGTAGAAGGTGTAGGCAGGAAGTAGAACAATGTGGGCAGGGAGTGGAAGGTGTGGGCAGGGAGTGGAAGGTGGGGGCAAGGAGCGGAAGGTGTGGACAGGAAGTTGGAAGGTTTGGGCAGGGAGTGGATGGTGTAGATATGAAATTGGAAGGTGTGGGCAGGGAGTGGAAGGTTTGGAAAGGGAGTGGAAGGTTTGGGAAAAGAGTGGAAGGTGTGGGAAGGGAGTGGAAGGTTTGGGAATGGAGTGGAAGGTTTGGGAAGGGAGTGGAAGGTTTGGGAAGGGAGTGGAAGATGTGGGAAGGGAGTGGAAGGTTTGGAAAAGGAATGAAAGGTGTGGGAAGGGAGTGGAAGGTTTGGGAAGGGAATGGAAGGTGTGGGAAGGGTGTGGAAGGTTTGGGAAGGGAATGGAAGGTGTGGGAAGGGAGTGGAAGGTTTGGGAAGGGAATGGAAGATGTGGGAAGGGAGTGGAAGGTTTGGAAAAGGAATGAAAGGTGTGGGAAGGGAGTGGAAGGTTTGGCAAGGGAATGGAAGGTGTGGGAAGGGTGTGGAAGGTTTGGGAAGGGAATGGAAGGTGTGGGAAGGGAGTGGAAGGTGTGGGCAGGGAGTGGAAGGTGTATGCAGGGTGGAAAGGCTGGAGAGAAGATCAGCATCCAGCCAACTGAATAACCTGTTGAGGCTTGTAGTGAAGGAAAGTGTTAAAGGTCATATGATATGAATGCATCATGGTGAGAAATGTAAATCAGTGCCATTTTCAGTCCAACGACTGCTAAGCCAAAGCCCATCCCTGACAAAGTAGCTTAATCCCCATTCTCTCTCACTTGATGTGTTTAGGTTTAAGCTCATATTACAAGCAGAGCTGAGTGTTGTGTTTCTCTCTTCATTGTACTCAAG